>JABFDZ020000040.1:17792081-17809278 GCA_019775955.2 Pollimyrus isidori | reverse complement strand
TTAAACTCCTCCACTTGGCGGAGGACCCCATCCCCGACCCGGAGAGAGCATTCTACCCTTTTCCGGCTGAGGACCATTTGTCTCGGATTTGGAGGTGCTGATTCTTCTTTGGAAATCTCCCAATAAACTTAAGTAAGGCTCTTACGAGGCCTTGGACAAAAACAATCAGATATACCAGTTACAGTAGGACTTAAGTTGTTGGGTCACCATAGTTAAAATGACATTTGTCTGTTGATTTTCATAATTTTAAAAATAGTTTTAAAAATTGCAAGATGATGTGCGATAAATGGTTAAAATTTGGTAAATGAAACTTGAAAATTAATTTCACATATTCATCTGTATTATTATTATCATTGTTGTTGTTGTTGTTGATGATGTTATTAATACTTGACTTAATAATAGTAAACAAATAAGTACACTACTGTCGATTAAGTCACAACAACAGGAAAGAGCTACAGAAAACCAGAACTTATTAAGCAGGTCCTGAGCACTGTACACTGATAGAACACATTGTGAATGTTCACACCCACATGTCTGGGTTTTCTGTATGTCAGACCTTTACTCTTCAGCAGACACTCCTACCAGCACTCAGTACCTGAGGAACTAGCTAAGAAGGATTCAAAGGCCAAGTTATAATGGGAATGGCTAATGACAGAGCTAAGGGACTAAGGTCACATTATTAGCAACCAAAACTCAAAACATGCAGCTAAACCAGAGAAGCCAGAGCACAATTAGAAACAATTACAAACTGCAAATCAACCAGGCAGAGAATAAATACATTATGTGCTGGTGGGGGTGAATACACAATGATATCATGTCATGGTGGGCATGGCCATGACAGACAGCCATGCCAGTGGCAGCTAACTAGCAAACTGGATTCTGGACCAAATATGAAGGTCTTGAGATGTTATAGGCAGTCAGTGGCCCCAGCTGTCACCAGGCAGAAAACCATCTTGCCTCAAAACCCAAACCCCATGGCAATTAAATCTCAATCTCAGCTTTACAACAATTTATTTTAATTAGTTATTAGTCTCATAGACCTACTTATGGCATTGATTAATGGTCCAGTGGTTTTTCTTAGTCGCTGACTATACTTGTTTTTTTATGATTCACCAAGCCAAGCAACCGAGGGCTATATGCTTGCTTAGCGTACAATAAAAAGACTGCCCTTATTATGCTAGTTAGATACTCCTTCAGCTCATTCCAAGACAAACACTGGCACAGGCACTCAACAGGGTTTGTAGGATATCAAGCCGTCCAAATCTAAACCTTACGACACCACTATGGCATCCTTCTCTTACACTTTCATTTTCAATTAATGGCTTCATTCATTAGATTCAGAACTGTTACTGAGGTACATTCAGATCCACTTCTGAAAACTCATTATCTAAAACAATGTGACTAGTGACCATTACAGGATGGTTCTGCAGGTTTCTGTAAAATTCAGCTACTTTTAGAATGAAAATGCCTGCGTGGAATTTATGGCATATGGATGGCAGCTTGCAATGAATTTCTAGTGTTCACTTACAAAAGGTTAAAATAAAGATAGGTGAGTCTCCATTTACCTTTTAATTGCTTCCTCCTGCCTTCTTTTTTTCTCGTGTTTTTCCTGAAGATAGGCCCAGTTCGCCTCATTCCGCACCCGATCACTCTCACGGGCAATGTCCGATGCATTCTGGATGACTAAATCATCGTAGGTCTTCAGGCCAGTTTCTTCAACATACTGACAAAAATGTGAAGTGGCTTCTTCCTCCAATGCATTCATTTTCCTTAAATTAGACTAAAAGTACAAGAATACAAGAAAAAGAAAAGACTCCTTAATCAGGGCAGCGTGATCATACCTCACGTCTGTGCAAACGTCATTCTAACTAGAAATCACAACGAAGGACTTATTTTTCAGAAAATGTTAAGTGATAAACAGATCTTTATGTGCATATATTTGCACATCTGTCTTTTGTCATGTGTTCATGGCTAAGCCTGAATGGATTTACTGTGTATGTACTGTGCTTTTTGTAAGTATGTATTTTCTGTTATCCTGTTAGGTGCACTGAGCCCATGGACAGCTCTGATTGGAGGAACAGTCTCCTACTCATTATAACAGATGCATCATGCAGGGGACAATTTAATCATTTTATCATGCCACTACATGTCTACACAAGATATTTCACTCGGTTACTACAGTAAGAAAATCATGCTGTTTGGACAGCATAGCGTAACCTTTTTATAAAACACCAGTTAATAGCATGTAAATGAAAATATTTTGTACCTACAGCTGTTATGATTCCTTAATTGCTACTTGCATTCAAAAAGCTCTTATATTAAACAAGTAATTAACTAAATACGGAGCCTAATCAGCTTTCTATTCTATGCCATTTCCACATGTTCTCCCAAGGTATTTTCTGCACCAAATAGCACGACCTGCTCTTCACCCATCAACCCATGTGTGCGTAGGCTTGCTTGTCAGCACTTGCAGCATTGTATGCAAAACAATTAAGTCTCACCTCACCTTTAGTTAGTTATGGTGTTTATATGGTAGTTCATTATAATATATGGACATTACTATTTCTACCTGCATGTGCATGTGCATGCATGAAAATCAGCAGCAGGCTCTGCCCTTGTTTACTTGCAAGAGTTGCAAAAATAAAAAAGCTAAAATACAGCAAAATGTATTTTATCTCCCATGGCTCCCAGTCTGAACAGCCCTGTAAGGCCACAATTTCCCATATATAGATTCAACCATGTATATTTCATTTCTAAATTGTATAGCCTTAGACCTACAGTCTTCATCGGTCTGTATTCTCATTTACACCAACACCAGAACCACAGATATGCCTTCCTATTGGATCTTTGGCAGTCAGTCTTGTAAAAACGGAATCACAAGGAAATTGTAGTTTCTAGGCAACCAAGATGGAGATAGAAAAATTTAATTTTACATTTGATTGCACAATATTAGAAATAGTTCTGTGTAAAAAGGCACAATTAATTAAACATATGCAACTATAGAGAAATACTCACAGATTGGGTTGAATCCCTGATTGGTCTGAAGCTCTGATGGACAGATTTTGATATCTCCACTCATGCACTTCATCAGAATCAAGAAACGACACCTTCACAGATCAGTACTTCTCAAGAGGAGGTGCACATCCCGAAGAGAGCTGAGCTGAGGCTTCACCTGGAGAGTCTGTAATGGTGTGAGGAGGAGTACAGCCATCTTTGTGTCACTGAGCTGGCAGAACACTTTTTTCTCTACCAGCGTTCTTGCAGACTGCTTAATGCTAGAATGGGGGAGCTTGGGGTGCCAGGCCAGCTCAAAGCTTAAAGCCCACAGCCTGTCTGCATGCGGAGATGGACGACGCTGCCCCCAGCAGCAGCAGCCACTTCATCTGCACATGGAGCAGCTAGAAGCAAAGAGCAGCACAGCCAACGGATAATGCAGAGCAGCTGATCCTGCTTCCGATGCCTTCTCTCTCCTCTCCCGCCAGGTTAATCCTGATGTCCGTTATGCCCTCGTGAGACATCTACACGCTGAACAGCACTCACACGCCGCGCTTCCTTCTGTCCTCGTGAGCAGTAAGCTGGCTGCCTCTCCTGAGTGACTCTTGCTTTCCCAGTTACATATTTCTGTCTTAGATGCAATGGACTAACCAGAGATTCTAAATCACATTTCTGAAGACAAAGACTGAGCTCTCTGCACAGTCTGAAAATCTCATCTGCTTTCCTTGTTCCCTCCCTCCTTCCCTTCCTCTCTCTCTCTTTGTGCTGTAGTTTCTCGACTCTCAGCAGCCGCTAACATAATATTTCAGGACCACAGACAGCTCCATCAGGGAAGAGGCGGGGATTGTGTGGGTAGAGAGGGGGCGGGCAGTGAAAGCGTCAGGCAGGAGGGGGTGGGACACATTCATGCTCCGCAGCAAGCCTGCTCTCTCAGGGACGTGGACTCATTTCAAAAAGCATCTTGCTATGGCAGCTGTGCAGATCCACAGTCATTAATATGGCCCCCCTCTGCCCCTGCCTTGTCTCTCCCAGCAGTAGCACAGTTGTGTGTGGGTGTGTCTTTGTGGACACTAACCTCCTCCCACCAAAATGAGTGACTGGCGCATATTTCATATGAATTACGATGTTGTGCTTTTATCATGAGAGTTGCATCTCTTTGGGGTCTTGGTGCCTGTGCATGCACATTTTAATTTGCTTAATGTAGAGGACACTACACATGCAGACAAGGACATCAGATATGCAGCTGGAAGGGGACACCCTGGTATGATAACACAGGCAGATATCTTTGATACACACCCACAGCCACTCTGCAGCTGCCTATTTTCTATCCTGCTCTGAAAACATTAACCTCTTCAATTAATTAGCCCTGGCTTTTATGACCTCTGTTAGGGTTTAATGTACTAGACACTAACCCACCAGGTACAGATACAGAAACCAAGGCCAGTCCCTAGGAAACCATTGTTCTCTTTGAAATAAATTAATTAACTCCATAGGCTCTCTTGGGCTATGAGGTCATGTCTTTATAGCTTTGCTGGGATATACTGGAGTAATAGACTGCTTAAGGTCAGAGGAAGCAGCTGTAGTGGGTTTCTTCGGTGTTCTGCATGTTTATTGTGTTTGCTGTTGCCTTCTTGTCTCACGTGATCTGACCTTTATTGGCCCTTTGAAATATTACAGACTACTGAAAAGATCTTAAAACCATTAAAATTTCTATCCTACTGAGCTGAGACCAGCTTCCAGGACAGGACACTATACTAAGAAGGCTATGCAAACCATAACCCTCCCTGTTATCTCAAGAATCCTGCTATTCTTCAATATCAATGGTCTATATCTCTACAAATGCGGCAACTTAAATTGCTGGAACATAAATCACTATTGGCTTCAAACTGAAGTGAGTGGAGTATAAAATGAGTATAGAGTTTTAAATGATCCCTAAAAAAACACTACATAATGTAAGGTGTAAAACACTTGACTTAAGTGTGGATGCATGGAACTTAACCCTGAGCTCAGGCTTAATTTGTTTCTATTGCTTTTTATTTAGATCAAAACAGAAGGTTATGTGAAAATGTTTACTGGGATACAAACTGTTGTAATAAAACCTGGAATGTTTTGTAGAATGTGACAGGGAGTAAGGAAAATTTTATTTAGTTTCTGATAATTGTTACAAAAAGATGACTCCACAGGTTTCCTTTCTGATATGGTACTTTGCTTGATTTATGAGGTGCCCATGCTCTGTGGTCTGTGATGGACTGGTATCCCATACATGGGGTTCCCTTGCCCTGTGATGCACTGGCATCCCATCCATGGGGTTCTCCTGCCCTTTTATGGACTGGCATCCTCTCCAAGAGTGCTTGGAAGGATGAACATTCTATTGCGCGAGGGAAGAATATTTTTCTCATGAACTAATTATACATTTATAGCTAATTTCCTTGACGTTCTATAGATACAACAAAAAAACAACTACAGTAACTTCACCTATCTGGCATTCGATTTTCAATTGCCCTTAGACTGATTATCTGATTAATTTTTAAATTTTAATTATCTTTTTTAAGTATACTTTTTATTTGACTATTACCTGAAGGTACAACGCCTGGATGTAGACAATGGCTTAAATCAGTAACTGCCTGAAAGGATATATTCATCCCATCATACATTGCTGCAGCAGGAGGAGAAGCGTGGATCTCAGCTATGAGCGGATGCAGAAACAAGACAAGTTGGCCGGCGTTTCAGCCTGGCTAAGAGCTAACTACTTCAAGCGTCCACTTTCTATGATTTTCCTTGTACAGTGGTACCTCGGTTCTCAAACTTAATCCGTTTCGGACTTCAGAACGAATCCTAAAAAGTTCGAGTTCTGATCAAATTTTTCGCATAAGAAATAATGCAAAACAAATTAATTGGTTCCCAGTTCCCCAAAATCACACCTAAATATGTGTTTTTTAGCATTTAAACACAAAATAAACAGGATAAAACAAGAAGAGTTTTTTTTCTTAATGGCTTACAAAACGATAAAGATCTTATCCCAACATTACCCCTGTCCTGGCCCAATTGTCTGCTCCTGATCCCCATGTGTTCAGCGGTTTCTGGTTGTTGTCATTAGTCCTCTGTATAATGTCCGTATATCAGTTTGTTTCCCCAGTCCGGTCATTGGGTGCGTTCGACTTGCTTACAGCGCTGGTTTAAAACAACGCATTCTGATCCCGATGCAATGCATTACAGTTAGCATTGCGACCCCTCACCCGGCTGCACAAACTGGAACCGTCTCCTTGATGACACATCTTTACTCTTATTGGCTGAAGAGTTTAGTTACACGCATGACGTTTGTATCCCAGGCAGTCCCGGTGCATAATCTGCTATTTCTCCCGAATATCACGTGAAGCAGTGAGAACTGGTTTTCAGTTAATTTACCTGGTAAAATAAAGTTTAAATAAGTGACATAGATGCTCTAATATTACACATAAGTCAGTGGTTTATTTAATGTTAGTTACTGTAATGTTGTGCTGCTTTATTTGGTTAATCGTCCAGACTGTGAAGAAGGCATTCAAGTAAGAATTGCATTGCAGTATGACTCATTTCCTAAAGCGTACAATTTATATTGGGTCAGTGTTTACGGTTCGACTTATCATATTCCGATCGAGTACTAGGTCAAACTGGTTTGTTCGACTTTCAAGAAATTTGAGTTCTAGTGAGTTTGGGAATCGAGGTACCACTGTATATGCCTGGTCGAGGATTGAAGTCCTCTGTGACTCAAAAGTGAAAAATTTCATTAACTGCTGACAGAGATGTTTCTAAATGGCTCCACTCCAAACACAACTATTAAGCTAGCTGGATACACTAGCTGTTTACTGAAAGGACTGGTCATTGGACTCTAATACCATTGGTGGTGCTCTGTGTTTCTATAGCAACAACTCCTGATGCTGAAATACTACCATCATCAACAAATATTGCTGCCCTTATGTGGATTTTCTGCTGCTCATGTGCAGGCCTTTTTACTTATGCAGAGAATTCATGCTGTGTATATTTCTCCAAATGTTAATGATAAGTTTTACTATAGCTGCACAGAAACGTAAATAAGAAAGTATGTACCCTGATGGTGTTTTTACTGTGATGGGTGATTAATCATGCTGATCTTAAGGTTGTTCTCCCTAAATAATAATAATAATAATAATAATAAAAATAATATAACATGCACAAGTATAATAAATAGAACACTGGTCTAAGTTCATACTGATGTTACCAAGGCCTACAAAGCACAGACAGAACCTCATTTATTTTATGTATTTCCAAACCGGAAGCCATGGATGACATGTAGCTCACATAAAACTCAGGATGCAGCTGGAAGAGGAAATGCAGGAGCATACAGCAGAGCCAGGTCAGACTGGATGGGCATCAGGGCCACTCAGATAAAACATAAACCGCAGGCTGAAACTCCTTTCAATAACTTAACCAGTCCTCGACATGTGTGGGAGGGAATTAAGGCCATTTCAGTCTATAAAGGGACAACATCTCCCTCTGCAAATAGCTGTGCCACTTTAACCAAGGCACTGAATATCTTCTATGCTTGTCTTGATAGAGATAACAGTGATCAAATGAGCACCCAAACTCCGCCATTAAAAGTCAGAAACTGCCTCTGAGCCCTCAACTCCAGGAAAGCAGTTACACCTGATGTTGTGTCAGGTCACAGTTCAGCTGACAGATCAGGGGTCTGCGCAACAAAACATAATGGATGCGCTGGCATTGTTAGAAGATCACGCCAAAGGCAGAATAAGAAAAGAATGGGTGTTCAGGGGCCATGAAGATTTTTTGGGCCATGATCTGATTTATATTACCTAGATGTGTGCTTTTGGAGCTATGTGCTGAACTGGGTCCTATGTTAGAGAGCCCAACCCGACGGATCCGCACAATCCCAGTACAAATACAGGTATTGATCACCCTGGGGTTCCTTGCAATTGGCTGTTACCAGTGGGAATTAGCTGGCAGGTACATGTTAAACTGTGAATTTGTTCTAAGGCTTGTTTAGGAAATACAATAATATAATAATAATAATAATCTATCGATACATCTATCCATCCATTTTCCAAACCACTTATCCTTGTGTGTAATTGTATTCTAGGTCTGGGATATCATAACTATCACTAAACTCGGTAGTACCTGTTATTTTGGATGGGATTATTAAAATGACTAATAGATACATTAAATTCCCTTAGACTGTGAAGAACAGGCCAACATCAACAGCCAATTTGCAGCAATGTCCAGTTTTCCAAATGAAATCGCCACAATTGACTCCAGTCAAGTTGCAATGAATGTTGTGAATGTTGGATGATTTAAGTTCACATTAGCCATTTTGTTTCCCCTCTGTTGCTAGCTACTTCAGACCTCTTCGTAAAAAGTATACATTTATGTCATTATCTAATCTAATATATTTTTGTTACAAAAGAGACTGTGTTGACATGTTACGGTTGTGACGGTAGCAGTGTCAAAAAGTATGAACAAGATTAAGAAAAAATTGCAAATTTACAGGAGCTTGAGAATCTTGAAATATACAGTAGAGCTGAAGGTTTAAAATGGGGTCCTTGGGAATGTATAGTTGCCTGATTTTATTGCTTTTTATACATATCTGACGGTGGTGACGAATATGTGGGACTCATTTTGAGCAACCACAAAGTAATAGCAAATATTATTCAAAACTCACTGTTTGTAGTTTTTAATACATATTACAATGTACTTTTTAATGTGGTAAACATATTATTCATTTAAATTATTTTGAAATCCTTTTTTTTACTAGAAATGATTATTCGCTATCTGAGGACAACTGATTTTGTAGACAACGGCTTATATAAAGCATATAAACATTAAATTAATAAAATAAAAAATAATAAAATTAAGAATAAATAATAAAATTAAGCATTTTATTCATGTAAATGTTATTAATTTCCAACAGAATAAGCATTTTTCTTAGTGGGATGTTTTTTTTCCAAAATTTCAAGAATCTGTGATTTGGAACTATTCATTGTTCATGCATTGAATCGTTCTGATATGAAACGCAGGTGCCAGCAGCTATTCTCTCAAGCGCTGGCTCCTCACCTCCCTTTCAAACCCCCAGAGCGCACAGGAACATCGCTATAACGATGCTCACGCTTGTGCGCGCACCCTTGTGGAGCGTGCGATTGGACTACTGAAATGCAGATGGCGATAAATTTAGACGAATCAGGTGGCCATTTGTTATACTTATGGAAGCCCGTTTCTGCCACGATGGGAAAAAAGTATGCATAATTTATGGCGAAATAACTAAGTTAAAATGTATTTTTTTTCATGGTGGCTGAAATGGGCTTCCGTACTCACAAGCACATCTATCTTGGTTTCAGAAAGATTTCTCTTTTTACTTTTCCCCTCTTTTTCCAGGATGCCATGACTTTTTCAGGTTTACATTGGATGCTTAAATGTGCATGAGCTGATTTGCATTGACCCTGTATGGTTGAATGGGGGCGTGTAGTGGGTGCAATATGCAGCAAATCCATGTGTGTACAATCCCAGGTAGTGTGCGATGTATAAAGTGTATATTGCTTGGAGGTGTGTGTGCGCATGTTTTTATAAATCTGACTTTCTTTGCGTATGTCTTTTTCATCTTTTGAGCGCACGTGGGCTTTTAGTATGAGTTCTACGCAAATTTTATAAATGAGACCCCAGGTCTTCACAAACATCTTTAACCTCTCCTTGGCCTCATCCTGTGACACCTACCCGCTTTAAAACAGTTACAATAATTCAGGGTCCTACACAATCAGCTGCCACATGACTGAATAATTACAGGCCCATGGCACTAATTTCCTTACCAGCCAAATGTCTGAAGTGGCTGGTTATGTGGTCAGCCTCTTTTTATCAGTATCAGTTTACCTACAGAGAGAAGATATAAATATAAGGTACAATAGTACTTTACATAGTGCTGGACCATTTGGAGTATAAGAACACATATGTAAGAATATTCTGTTTTCAATTCAGTCCTGCTACAGTATCTCAATTCAATGCAAGCTCATTCACAAATTACAGGACTGTTCCAAATTACAGGACATTTTCAAATGGGTACAGAACTTACTATACCATACACATTCTGTCAGACTCAGCAAGCATGTATCATCTACTTAGACCCTGAAATCTTGATTTGAACATCCAAAAAACTAAGGAAATGATTGTGGACTTGTTTGCAACTACATTCTATAAATGGTTAGGCAATGGAGAGGGTTTCCAACTTCAAGACAACTAATGAGCTCTCCTGTGCGAGTAATAACACTGCTGTAATTAGGAAAGCACAACACCTGAATGAACTAAAGTTACATTTATATAACACTTTTTCAAACACTTAAAGCACTTTATAGAACCTATGGGGAGCCACTTCAACAACCACTACCACTGTGCAGTAACCACCTGGATGATGTGTTGGCAGAAATTCTGTGCCAGTACACTCATCCCACAGTAGCAAAGATGGCGAAAGGACAGGAGATAATTCACCAATTAGATACAGGGGATGATTATAAAACCAGATTTGACAGAACCACAGTCAGCAAACGTAGCCAGGATATCAGCTCTACTCTTTTGAAAGATGCCCAGGGATTTTTTACGATCTCAGAGAGTCAGGAGCTTGGTTTCATTCAAAGGACAACCCCATTTTTACAGCACTGTGTCCACATTACTGCTGTGGGATATTGGGATCCACAGAGACCTCAGGGCAGGCTATTCTGTTGGCCACATCAACACTTCTTCCAGCAGCAACCCAAATTTCTTAGTTGGTCTCCCATCCAAATTGCCTAGTCTGAACTGCAGGTGGTATGGCTATTTCAGCTGAGAAAACTGAAGAAAGCAAACCTCCTGCAGTAGCTCTGGGTGAACTGCTAACATTGCACATTTGAAAGCACGCTGACAAAAAGCTTGTTGGTATCGTTCACAAGCTGCACAAAGGCAGACCAGCGAACTCTACAAAGGGTGATAAATATTTTTGAAAAAGTCAGCAAAGGTACCAGATATCAGCATCATGTATAACTTCTGCTGCCTACAGCATGCATACAGCGTCATTAAGGACCAATCACCTCTTGCCCATCACTGACCCTCTGTCTTCCAGAAGAAACAAGTTTGTCCACGCAAGGACTTCCATAAGCTCTCAAACAACTGAGCAAATCTCTCCTGCTCCCACTTCCCCACAACTTGTCCAGGTCTAAGTGGGTATGAAAGAGAACTCAGCTCCCCCACCTCTCCGTCCTTGGGTCCTTCATGACCCGTTTGTCACATAACTATCTGTACAACTCAGAATGGAACTCGAAACATGCCACTTGCAGTATATGCTGCAGCCCTTGCACCTACACCTTATAGTGAAACACCACTTAACTTACTGACTATCTCATCTCTTAGAACCTGCTGTGTATGTACCAGGCACGAAAATACAGACATAATATTGGTACCGTTTCTCCCCTCCCTTTTTTACACAGTATTTTATTTGTTGATATTAATATAACACTGTTGGTAGTTGTTCTATACATTGACTATTAAAAACTGTTCAAATGAATTTTAGAGCAAAGAAAGCCATCATATACCATAATTCCACAAAAGGATTTATTTCCTATGTATTAAAAAAAGAAATGGTAGCCATACACAACATATATACTGAGTTAACATGGAGGAAAGCCATACCAGGCAACTACTTAAAACTACTTGCTTTTTTATATGTACATTTTTCATGTAGATATTATTATTTACTGTAATAGAAGTCCCTTTATTATTAACACACACACACACACACACACACTGTCATCTGCCCTTTCTATGCGTGTAAATACCAAACTGCTGCATCATGCTTATCTGATAACCATCTAAAGCAAAGATTAATTGGATTTGACCAATAGTTGGATGTTATACACACGGGCAAATTCAGCATATTTGAACATTGTCATACTACTCTACTGACTGGATGAGAGTGGACCAGTAAGTGAATAAATGTAGTAGCACTAGGTTTTACTTTCTGAACAGCAACCGAGAAGTAGGGTTAAAAAAAACAAGTAGGTAAAGGTAAATAGAATGGCCAAATGCAAATCTTGATTTAAATCCATAACTCAAGAACAGACAGAGGGACAGAAAGTCAATAAGAGCAACATAAGAAAATCACTGAATCCTAATCACAAAAGACAAAGAGATACACAAGAAATACACAGGACCAGTACAGCCACATAACAAATGCTCAGCATCTTTTGAGTGTTCTTCAATTGTCCATGCATCTAACATGTTAAGTTGATTCTTCTCTGGTGTTACATACTTGCACAGTAAGGAAATATGTGTAGTGAGTAAAAAGTCTTACAAGGGCTGTTTGGCATTGATAGTGAGCTGTGTGAACATTGCTTGCTGGGTACAGATGTGGTTGCCATGGAGATAAAAATCTTGAATTCTGAGCCTTCAATTCTGTTCTAAAACCATATGCAAGACTATTTAAAATCTAGTTTCTCTGCTCATAGGAGGGTTAGAAAACAGAGAGGGTTCCATGAGGCATTAAAAATCACCCACATTATAGCACAAAAAAAGTTACAATGTCATCAAAAGACATTCTTTGGATTCCTCAAATATGATATTTAGCATATGTGGGCACTGCTTGGCCGGCAAACTGGAACACCACCATCTTCATTTGAAGTCCTTTTTGTTTTTAATAAATAGCACAGTATTTATTGCAAAAATATCAAATATTGCAATGTGAACTTTTTCCAGTATTATTCAGCCCTCTTAAATATGCTCACAACAGGGTGACAAATAATTATACAAAGCTGTCATTTGTAAACTATGGTAGAAAATTTAAGTCAAATTAATGATAAGGATACACTAACCTGCATTAGAGTCCGTAGATCTTCTTTTAAGATGTTTCTTTGCAGTCAAAGTTTGATTTTGCACTGGGGGGGCGATATGCACATATCTGCTGTGCACATAACCTATTATTTTGTCTACCTAAGGGGTATCAACAAACTACAGTAGTAGTACAATGCTGGTCTTGCCAGTTTAACAAATCTCACTTTTTTCAGAAACATTCACAGGTGTGAAACCTTTAAAAACAGACCCACCCAGGGATTACCTAACATTGGCAATGCAAATTATTGAGATCAAATGAAAATATATCTAAATGTGCAAATCTTGTGCTCAAAATGCCAACTCTGAAACAGTGGAGCCACAAACAAGAGGAAAAATAAGTATGCAAGACACATCATACAGATGCCCTGAGACACATCATCAGTGACGTTACCTGGGGTCATAGGGTGTTTCAGGTCTTTCAACATCATACACCCTCACCCTGGACCTTGCCAGGGTTGATCAGGCCCCAACTAGTGTCCCAGCAGTGTTTATCCATGGTTCTGCCCTCTTTATCCAAAGCCACCCAATGCCTTTCTCTGCGGCTTCAGTCGCATATCTGATTGCCTTCCTTATCTCCTGCCCATTGATACCCAGCAGATTGAACACTCTGCAGAGAGATCGACCACCAAATCCTCTACAGCCCTCCTCTAGAGGTTCACAACAAGTTCCCCAACCCTGCCTCCTGCACTCCTCCCCCTGCTCCCGGTATTTACTCTGCTTCCTGGCAGTGGCCTCCTCGATGCATTCTTCCCAGGGATCTGTGAGTTCGCGCATGATCAGTTGCTTGGTGGAATCCGACAGAAGGAATTTCTCGGAATGTGAAGTGCAGACTTTAATGTCTGCGGTAGAGGAACACCAAACCGTTTCATTTGGTACAGTAGTACATCTGGCAGCGCCAGAAACACAAATTGTTGAATGGCAGAGAGTGACTGCTGCTGTTAATGAGGCCAGCTCCACAAGCCAGGCAACGACACATATTAAATGACAGAAGGTAAAAATGAGAAGATTCAAAATCAGATGCCAAAAAGTGTATTGCTGCACAATTGCACAGTGTGCTGGCTACTGGTGGGGGGCCCTTGACAGAGGCTCTCGCTGATTTGGGCAACCGTTTCTGTGCTATCCTGTAATTGGAGAGACATCCCTGTTGTGAATTATCCACCACGGAGTTTGGAGATGTGGCATGTGACGCAGGCACAGTGGAGTCAAGTAAATCCCTCAGACAATTAACACAAATGGAAAAGATATCTGCCGTAAAGATTTCTATCATAAATGTCTCTTCATGTCCTTTTATTATTATATGCAGTGACTAAGGTGCCTCAGTGTGAAGACGGACCAAGCAGGTCACCCCTGTAGCATTGTCTGTTCTTGTCCCACAAGGCATATGCATCACCTGCTCTGTCAGCCTGTTCCCACTGAATCCTGCCCTCAAAAATCCTAGTGCTGTCAAAAATGGACAGGACAGCATGATTTTGTAATGTAGGTTGAGGGCCTGGGCCAATTCATCATATATTTCCATCAGTTGAGGGAAGCGTAAAAAGAATTTCCCCCACGGGGACAATAAAGGATTGATTATTATTATCATCAATGGGAAAATATCAGTGTACTGTAATCTCATATTACTTGCTCTCTTAGACTGTGCATGCCAAATGCCAACAAAGCTAGATATTCCATAATGAGGATGCATGTGACATACTGTACTTACCCATAGGTCTTTTTATAGGATACCTGTTAACTATTTCTGTTGTTATGAGGGTGCACATATTGGTGCCTATTTTCTTTGTCTTTTCAGTAAGCACACCTCTAACTATAATAATATTTTATAATAAATATATTGAGATGTATAAAGTCATTAATTTTAAACAATTAAGATGTTGATCTACTCAAATGCTGAATGTTAGTTCTATATCAGACACAGTGTTGGATTAGTTTTCTACTGAAAAAGTAGAGCAACTGATTACAGTTCATTTTTAGGTATTTTACTTAAAGTTACTTGCGTTAAACTGTAAAATAATTAAACTCGCTGAATATCATTATTTAATTTTATTAATTTATCTTATAAAGGGGGGCAGCATAGTGGTGCAGTGGTTAGCACTGTTGCCTCACACCTCTGGGACGCGGGTTCGAGTCTCCGCCTGGGCTTCCTGCGTGTGGAGTTTGCATGTTCTCCCCGTGTCGTCGTGGGGTTTCTTGCTAAAAATGTAATTATTAATGTAATAAAGAATGTAATCTAAAACGCTGAACTATTTCATGTTTGACTCATGTTTTTTTTATTATTATTATTTAGAGTTTAATTTCTATTGTTTGTCCACTCAATGTTTATAGGGATTTTAGAAGTATTCAGTTAAATTACTTATTGAGTAATTAAGTTACTTTTCAGACACAGTAATTAGATAAGTATTTTAAATACAACATTGATTAAGTAATTAGTAATTAATTACTTTTTAAAAGTAACTTACCCAACACTGATAAGACATGATAAAATGTTTCTGTATTTATTAACACACAGCTAACACCCTCTGGACCATTCATAAATGTAAAGACGTTTTTGGATAAGATTATGAAGATGTATTGAACATTTTATGAATGCGATATAAAAGCATTATGGAGGTGCAGTTAATGTAAATTGTTACCAGATTTTCTCTATAAATTCCAAAATTTTCATATAAATGTGGTTTACCTTTGCACTTTTTTTTCCTAACAAGGTTTTTGTACAACATACTTAGCGATAACTTGATTTTAGTGACAGTTGTTGATTTTAGGTCTAACTCATAGATCAAAGAACAGTCATAGACTACAGAGCACTGTTGTAAGTCGTTCTGGAAAAGAGCATCTGCTAAATACTCTAAATGTAAATGTTTCTCATCTGTTTCATTCATAAGAAACATTTATAAATTAGCTCCCTTGAGTCTGGTAAGAAGCTTTGCAGCATCCAAATTCTAACTACCAGATTCAAAAACATGTTACAGAAGGAAAAAATTCAGCCAAACACCATGCCTGCTCATCAACTAAAACTGCAGCAATCATTAATTTAATACTGAAGTAAAAATGCACATAGTATATTCAGAATGAAAAAAGCCACATAGTACCATGGTTGATGAAAGTATTGGCATTGTTTGTTTCCTTGTGCTATAATTAAGAGATACGACTGGATTTATAGACAGGCCAGAACGGAATGCATCTATTGTCATTGTACAGGGAAGAAGTACAACTAAATTTGAGTCTTTGCATTTCCAGTTTTTCCAGTGAGACACTGTCAAACGTTTACAATTCAGAGCGCATAGTACTTTTTTTCCTCTAGAGCAATTGAGATTAAAGATATTGCTCAAGGGTCCTGAAGTGTTATGACTAGCAGTTTGGATCAAAAACTGGTTAACAGACAGGAAGCAGCAGGTAGTTACTAGAGGCACAATGTCACCGTGGGCCTGCATTCATAGTGGGGTACTGTAGGGTTCAATTTTAGGACCACTATTGTTCCTAATTTACATTAATGATATTGACAGCAATACATACAGTAAAATGGATAAATTTGCAGATGACACCAAGATGGGTGGTGTAGCAGATAGTAATCCATGCAGGGAGCAGAATCATAAAGTTCAGATACTATGTGTCCCACTGAAATAAAAGTAGCTGATTAAAAAGGCCAATATAGGTTGTTGGGTTATATTTCTAGGCGTGTGGAGTCAAGGAGGGTGATGCTAAAATTATACAATTACTTGGCAAGACCCCACCTAGAATATTCTGTGCAGGTCTGGTCACCATATCTTAAAAATGCATTGCTGCATTAGAAAGGGTTTAATGTAGGGCTACAAGAATGTTTCCTGGTCTTATGAGGCGAGGTTAGCTGAGCTGAACCTGTTCAGCCTTGAGCAAAGGAGATTAAGGGGGGACATGATCCAAGTATATAAGATTCTAACAGGTCTGAATGCTGTTCAGCCAAATGGCTACTTCAATATTAGTTTAGACTTTGGCTTTGTCCTTCACCACAGTTTACACCAGGGCTCACCAACTCCGGTCCTGGAGGGCTACTATCCAGTATGTTTTCTGTTCTACCTGGCTTCTGATGAGCCACACCTGCTCCTGGTATTTACCTGAGAACTAGTGTGGCTCTAGGTGTGTGAAAAACACACCTAGAGTATGTTCCACAATTATTGGCACCCCTTGTAAAGATTTGTAGAAAGGGTTAGAAAGCGTCCACCTTTTGGTGAAGCAGCTTCATGTCACACTGAAAAATCTAACTTTTCATTAACATAAATTTAATCCAAAGAAAAAAATCCTTCATCAAGAAATAATTACTTTTAACAAAAACACATGTGCACATGTATTGGCTCCCCAT
>JABFDZ020000040.1:17767961-17786828 GCA_019775955.2 Pollimyrus isidori | reverse complement strand
ATCATTTTGGGGGTGGCCCAAATATGCGTCGCGCAGGTGGTTGCATGGATGGCTGTAGTCAGACCAGGGGGGGCCAAACCCCCTTCCTCCGCGCCTGACCTCACTAGGATGCTTGTGACGGTGATTCAACACAACGATGCCCCGCAGTGCTGCCATTGCTCTACAGCCCTCACATCTTCACACAGCATTTATAATGACCCGGGAATCACACACTTAACTGGAGTTGATTGAAAGGCAGTCGTCATTGGTGGGCATATCTGTGCATACTGAATCGTTAGTACCAGCAGTGATTTTTGAGTTAAGGAGCAGACTGTTTCACTTAGCCATGCATTTCATAAGACCTGTTGACGTGGTAGGCCTTGGTTAAGTACCTGATCATGTTGTAGAACTGTGACTGATCATTTTGGATGAAAAGGTATGACATGAAGGATGAATGTTCAAGGAATAGCAACTGTCAGTCCCTCAACATGGTGCTATGGTTTTGTATTAAAGCAGCAACATTCTCATATTCTCCTAAGCTTTTTCCTTATTCTGTTTGAAACCACATGAAAGTGTATCATACATAGACCTACATGTTTTGCCCATATTTGTAATCCAGCATCAAGGTGGTGGGGTGGAATCAGGTACTTATTTTACTGTTGAGTCGTTCAAGGAATGTCAACATTGCTGCATCAAAGCCACACTAGACAGTCCAACAGGAAGGGAAAAAATGAATACAAACAGCACAGCTGGCACTGATGAAAGGTTTGTTAGCACGCTCAGGCCACCGAGCAGCAGAGTGTATAGTCTGTGTGGCTAGCTGGAGCTCAGGTGTGTCTATCTTTCACATCACCATATACTATCGCAATGCATTTGCAGATGACACCAATACTTCTTGGCTATACTACATGCTACAAACAGTGGTACATTCTTGCATGCTATCTCTGTAAAGGATACAGATGTACAAATGCATTCTTCACTTGGCACAACACTATGCAACACTGCTTCACCAGAGCCACATTGGCCAGACTGCATCTGTTTCCACGACAAGGACGAGCGGTTGGACTTTGGGAGGCATGCAGGGCTGATATCCAGGCCTATTCACAATAAAAACAGAGAAAGGAGGTGAAGGGATTGGGCTCACGGCAGGCATGTTCAATCAGGGTCCGTTAAAGGTAAATAGAAGCAGTCATTAGGCAACCATACATTGTATAATATGCATTGCTAATAAATAATGCTAGTAAATAGTATTATGAACTTACTGTCAGTGATTGGGAGGTGCAGTGTGACGTTGGATCTGCTATCCTGTTGGGTCAGCGGAAATTTCTCCCTCCAGTAAGCCACCTGATGATGTCTTTCCTTCTGCTCCCTCAGGGCTGCCAGTTCCTCCCTGATATCACTCAGAATACATTTTTTTTTTCTCACCCTCAGACCTGAGGAACACTTAACTGTAGTGGCAGCGAATGTTGCTGCGCCGGTGGGTGTGCAGGGGTCGCCGTGGTGAGGCAGCAGGATGGAGCTCCCAGGCTGAGGATTCAGGGGACTTGTAGCCCTAAGAGAGTGATGGCCACGCTGGAAGGGGCCTGATATGGAGGGGTCAGCAGAGGCATGGCCGATGTGGAGGGGCTCATCGTGGAGTAGTAGGCCCGAGGACTGCACTGCAGGGAGGCAGATGTTGCTGGGCCAGGAGGAGGTACCCAAGAGGTAGAAAGCGCCGATGTCTGGGAGGTGCGTAGACCACACCTGTGCCCAATTTCGTAATTTATGTAGGTATTCACCTGTAGGTCAGAGACAATCACAAAGCATGATGGACGACAACTTTCAATATCCCTTGCATGTGTACATGTGTGTATTGGTAGCCCTATGCAGACCATATACATGGGTGTTGTGCAGTTTCTTCAATACACACATAACTTCAGAGGGACAACAGTCGCCTTAGAAAAGAGTACAGCATTTTGATGAAGTACTCCTTATTCACTGACAGCTGTCATTGCCATAATGGAAGAGTAGAATGACACTACAGCGGTCAGATATGAATCCAAGGCTTTGTACTCGGGAAATTACGTCTGTAATGTTTGGATATTACACACACCTGTGTATTCCAGGCAGCCACTAACATTCTGTAAGCGACAACGTTGCACCAGGAATTTGTAATTGTTTGTAGTGTGATTGAAACACAATGAACTGCAATCAATGTAATTACAGGTGGAACGTCTTTCACAAAATGCAGTGTCATAGCTAAAAGTTCTTTTGTTTACCACTCCAAGAAGCGTGGCATTATTTTGCCGCTATTGCTATTGAGTTTTTTATGTTATTGGTGTCATGTGACTGACACAATAAATTGATGACACATATATACACACACACACACACACACAGCGGTACCTCGGTTCTCGAATTCACTAGAACTCAAATTTATTGAAAGTCGGACAAACCAGTTTCACCTACAACTCGATCTGAATATCAGAAGTCGAACTGTGAACGTTGACCTAATATAAATTGTACGCGCCAGGAAATGAGTCAAACTACAATGCTATTCTTACTTGAATGCCTTCTTCACAGACTAGACGATTAACCAAATACCTAACAAATAATAAACCACTAACTTATGTGTATTATTAGAGCATTTATGTCATTTATTTAAACTTTATTTTACCAGGTAAATTAACTGAAAACCACTTCTCACTGCTTTACGTGATATTCGGGAGAAATAGCAGATTATGCATCCGAACTGCCTGGGATACAAATGTCATGCGTGTATCTAAACTCTTCAGCCAATAAGGGCAAAGGTCGTCACAGAGGCAGTTCCAGTTGCAGTACGGTTCCATCTAACCGTAATGCATTGCGTCAGGATCAGAATTAATGCGTTGCTTTTAGCCAGCTCTGTAAGCAAGCCAAATGCACCCAATGACCAGACTGGGGAAACAAACTGAAATGTAAACTTAATACAGAGGACTAATGACAACAACCAGAAGCAGCTGATCACATGGGGATCCCACATGAGGTTAAGGAGGGGGCGTGGCACACGGAAGGAGCGAACAATTGGGGCAGGACAGGGGTAATGTTGGGATAAGATCTTGTTTTGGAAGCCATTAAGAAAAAAATGATCTTGTTTTATGCTGTTCATTTTGTGTTTAAATGCTAAAAAAACAAAACAAAACAAAAAAACATTTAGGTGTAATTTTGGGGGGGCCGGGAACCAGTTCATTGGTTTTCCATAATTTCTTATGGGAAAAATTCAATCAGAATTCGAACTTTTTATGATTCGTTCCAGAGAGCCGAGGTACCACTGTGTTTGTGTGTGTGTGTATATATATATATATATATATATATATACACATGTATTATTATATATTATATATTTCTATGATATTACACAGTTTGCGAGTTTTTGTACATGACCAGCTGTGAAAGTTAAACCATTGATATTATAAAGTTTCGTAGTTTTTACACACGATTCGCTCACAGAAACCATTGTAGTTCCAACTACGGTAGTCCCAAAGAGCTATCGTGGTTCAAACTACTATAGTACAATACATCGTTAATGCTAACTTCTGTCCTTGTTTGAAAACCAAACCCCAGACACATTTACTAATGTTCACATTTCTAGGTGATCCATCCAGTGATCCATCCAGTCACTACTTTTTCTACAGGTTGGTGAGTTTGTAACAAGTATGGATTACATGGATAAATCAAGTGATAGATTTGGTCAGGAAAGACAATGCTAATGCTATCATTTCGACAACCTTCCTTTCTAGCTGTAGTTTGGATTTCGCTTAATTTCCAATGATATTTAACTGGTGCACGACTTCATGGCAACTCTGCTCTGTACTGGGGACTGAGAAGGACGGTTTTGAGAACTCTGAGGGCAGATATGGAGGCATTTGTTATAGGAATCTATGAACAAGTGACACACTATCTACAGTGGGTATGGAAAGCATTCAAGAACAGTCACAGAGTTGTTGTGTTAAAGTCCAGGCTGTCCACCGTCACATGTGGTGTTCCGCAGGGGTCAGTTCTCCCAGATGCAGAGAAACTTGTCCACGCCTTTATTTCCTCAAGGCTGGATTACTGTAATGGACTTTTTGCTCGGATTCCTGCTAAGGACATACAGAAGTTACAATACATCCAAAACAGTGCTGCAAGAATCCTACTGAGAGTAAGGAAATTTGAACATATCACTCCCATTGTCAAATCATTGGCTCGCTGTTTCTTCCTGGATTGAGTACAAAATTCTTCTGTTAACCCATAAATATATTTTTGGACAGGCACCTTCATATCTTCAAGATCTGATTAGTTTGCAAACCTCCAACCATATCCTCAGATCATCAGGTACCATGCTACTTCAAGTTCCCTCTACTAAGCTCTGTACTATGGGTGGTCCAGCTTTTTGCTCTGTTGCACCGCAGCTATGGAACCATCTCCCTGTCCAGCTGCAAGTTATACAGAACCTGGACTTTTTTAAAGCAAATTTGAAGACTTTTTTATTTAGGAAAGCATACAACTGCTGATATTTAGAGATGTAGCTGTGATATTTTAGATTTTATGGATGTTTTTAATTTTTGCTGTTTTTAATGTAGCACTTTGACATTTTGTTAATAAAAAGTGCGTTATAAATAAAATGTATTATTATTATTATTATTATTATTATTCTCACCATCTCAGAGTCCTTCAGGTGTCTTTTAGCACACTCCATGCGGGCTGTCATGTGTCTTGCACTGAGGAGAGGCTTCCGACAGGCCACTCTGCCATTAAGCCCTGACTGGTGGAGGGCTGCAGTGATGGGTGACTTTCTGCAACTTTCTCCCATCTCCTGACTGTATCTCTGGAGCTCAGCCAAGGTGATCGTTGGGTTCTTCTTTACCTCTCTCACCAAGGCTGAGAGTCGCAGTCAGGGAAAGTGATGGAATGCACTTTATGGATGACACTGTAGTTATTACTCACTGGGTTGCTGAGTGGCTGCATAAAGCTGATCTTCCGGCTTGGATGTTGAACATTTCTGAGTCCACAGTTCTGGAGGCTCATCTTCCAGTTACCTGTGAAGCACCCAACCTCATACAGATTGCACAGGTAATAAACCAATTAGTGGTAGGGAAGGCCACAGTGATCTGTGGTATCTTGGGTGAACCCTGAAACCCCACACTGGTGGTAAGGCTGCCCTCCTGGCACCGCAAGCAGTTTGGGAGACAGGCATCATGCCAACTGACTGGAAAATGAGACATTGTCCCTATCTGGAAAGGAAAGGGTGACTGTATCAATTATAACACTGCTTTCAGTGTTGGGAAAGGTCCTTGCTAGGGTCGTCCTCAACAGGATCTGTGATCAGCGACTGGATCAGTTTGTTTTTATGCCTAAGAAGTCTATCATCGACCACATCCTGGCACACGAATATTGGCAGAGTTTATTCACAGCCTTTGTCAGTTTTTGTAAAATGTTTGATTTAGTTGATTGAGCTGCTCCGTAGGACATCTTGAGACTACACAGGATCCCCCAGAAGTTACTGGCTGTTATGGCCAATCTGTACACTAGCACAGTGAGTGCCGTGCAAGGTGGAGGCAGAAACTCTCTCTTCTTCCCAGTTAATTCTGGGGTTCATCAGGGTTGTGTTCTTTCTCCTACTCTGTTCAACGTTTGCATTCACTGGGTGTTGGGCTGGGTCATGGAGTCCAGTGGCTTCGGGGAATCTGTTGGTGAGGAAAGATTTACTGACCTTGAGTTTGCCAACAATACTGTGATCTTTGTGGAGTCAGTGGAGTCTCTGATCGGAGCTCTCGAGAGTTGTAGTGAGGAGTCTGAGTCTCTTGGATAAAAACCAAGATCCCGACTCTTAATGACCTCTTGGGCACAACCATAAGCAGTTTGTCTGTCTGCCAAGAGAATGCCAATCACATCAAAAGGTTCACTTACCTTGGCAGTGACATTCATGAGGTCGCTGGAAAGGGATGTGTGGCACTCCCAATATCTTTGTAAGACAATGAAGGTCCAAGCCTTTAGAGTCCTACTGCTCCTAGTCTGGCTGTATCGTAAGACATGGATGCTATCCAGTGATCTAAGATAAAGGCTGGACTGCTTTGCTTCTGTGTCTCTTTGTCAAAACTTTATATACCGCTGGTTTGACGGTTTCCCCCATCCAGGGTTGTTCCCGGCCTCGTGCCAGTTGCTTCCGGGATAGGCTCCGGACCCCCCGCGACCCAGTAGGATAAGCAGTTTGGAAAATGGATAGATGGATGGATGTCTACACTGTGTTCCACTTCCATTCAGCAGGCTGCTGAATTTTGCGGTATATAGTTTATTTCCTTTTTTAATTATTAATAAAAATAAATCTTTGGATAGTACATTTGGATTTGCAGAAATAGGTTTTGAAAAAATAAAAGTCTTTGTTAACTTTGTGTTATTATGAAAAATGTTGAAATTGATTTGAACCGTTTAGCAAAAGAGCAATTTGGGACTGGAATTTAAGCAAAAATATGATTATGTTTCTCAAGGTAATGTTGAGGTTAATGTCAACGTTGATGCAATCACATTTATCAATATTCATTACCAGTTCTTTTATGAATAAGAAAAATAGACAGCTTTGTTGTAAATTAATTTCACTGCCGCAGCAAAACATATTTACCACTAGATGGCAACAAATGATCATTTTTGTTCACACGTTTAAATGAAACGTAAATCTCGTGGTACACGAACGACCCCCTAAACCAGTTACAGGTATGCTGCTATAATCAGAAAATGGTAATTCCTTTTCACGTTATTTATCCGAACTAAATACGTAAAAGCTTAAAGGGGTTTGAAATCCACATGTTCTAAATGATGTTCCTTAATGTACAAAAGGAGACTTTCTGAAAAGCGGCCAACGATCAGCTGGACCCCTACAAACCCGAAGTATGCTACTGAAGAACGAAACGGAATAATATCAATTCAAAATGTGTATTTGATTCGTGATATAGGCCTACGTACTTTCATATTTATTTATTATAAGTTCATGGTGCTATTCTTTTGATTTATTCGGATTTTTTATTGTATTTTTTTCATGTTATGTATTAGGTCTTAGTGCGTTATTATTATTATTATTTATGTCTGTGACTGGTGAACTTAAAATTTATTAAATATTGTCTTTTTTAGTACAAGAGCAAAGTTTTTGTTTTGTTGTCTAACGAGAACGCAAGCTGTAAAATATATTCGTAAATTGTGGCAAGTTATCTTCCAGTAAATATTTTTTCAAAATTGATCAAAAACGTTAATCGATTACTACATTCGTGGTTTTTCCTAATGACATTTGTAATGCAATTTGTTTTCTTTTTTTTCAACCAACTGCAGTCTTGATTTTGATTGGTTGATTCATTCATTCGTTTGTGTGGCCTTTACATAGATGCAGTCTAATTTATTCCTCACTTAAGTCTTGGCCATGTGTGTAATAAGTTGCTTGGTATGTACCCGGGACATCACAAGCAGGCAAAAGATCTGTAGCAGTATCCTTCCAAGTTAACGACAAAAATGCTTATATTGAAGATGGTTTATTAGTTTAAAATTTTTTTGCATTCTTATTTGATTTAAATGTTAGTTGCGAAACAGTCAAATAATCTTATTGAATAAAACAGTGCTCCGATCTTCTTCCGGAAGAAATCAATGTGTATTCTGTATTCTGTTATCCAAAAACAAAGTATTTGCATATGCTTGGGGGTAGGGGAGGCGGTTATAAATAATATATTTAAAGCTGCTTCAAATATTTTAACACGGTAATGCACAGATTTATGCTTTTTTTAAATTGTACTTCCTATTTGGTGTGAAATGCTTCAAACTTGCTACCAGGTAGCCTATTAATATTGGATAACAAACAGAGTTACAATTCAGTTAAAGTTTGAAGCAACGGATTCTATCTCCGCTCGGCAATAAGTTGAAACTGTAATGGCTAGTAGTTCTAAAATAAACTGGAAATTTTCGACAGATAGCAACGTTCCCTCAGTTAAGATTATTATTATTTGCCATTTAATGATACCAAAAAAAGCAATGCAATACTGTTAATACTAAGCAATGCTGGAGTTCATGGATTCGTTTACCTCACAATTGAAATGTGCTTATTGTTGGTTCACTGTAGGTGTCTCTCCACTGAGCGGCACTGCTTGTCGAAACACAGCCTCCTTCTTTAGGCTCAATTTACAAGCTCATTCTGTCCCTCACACCGTGTTTTCCACATATCGACAATCGGGTGAATTATTTCATTGTAAACTTTGAATGAACCATACAAATCTCTGGAAATCTGTATTACAAAACAAAAACGTTGTCTTTTGAAGAGATGTATTTAAATGTATGAATAGTAAAATAATAAGTATGTTTTTTTTGTTATCAATAGTGGATCGTAAAAAGTGATATTTTAGCGGTATCCTAACTTTATTTTTTGATGTTGATACAAATAAATTCTAAAGTGACGCTGAAAGATGTCATTTGCAATTGTACACTGAAACTTGTGCAACTTGATTTCAGCGTTGTTATTTTTCTTGTATTTTTTTTTTAAAGGTGCTCGCTATATGTAGCCTTGATAAATATCCCTGTTGATCACTTGATTGATTACTTCTCTCAAAGGTCACACGGGCGTGCGGTAATTTCCTTGCGCCCGAGGCTACCTTTTCACTTTTAGTCTGGCGCGACAGCCCCAACTATACAAATTATGTTTGTATTTTAACCCTTACATAACTTCCCGAATGGATACATGTATAAAACACCCAGACTTGCGGATTCTAAAACACAGCCGCAAACATTTTAATGCAAATATAAAAGATTCGTAAAAATGTTGTAAAAAGATATTGTGTTGTTTGAATTTTCTTTTTCCATCCGTTAGGATAGGGTTGAATTTCAAACACGGAACAAGCTATTAATTTGGCAATACTAGCAAGGGTCTTGAACCCAATTAATTTCTAATAATTACAGCCCACAGGGCTGAGCTGATCTCGCTAGCCCTCCCTGGCCGTGTCATTTCGAGCCACTGAGGTCAGCGTATCACAATAAAATATGTATTTTGGAGTGGTCATGAGAACAGTGAGTTATTGCAATGAAAACTGTTTCCATTTAACTGCCTCAAGCTGTAGCCATGGGTCTAAAAAGAGCATTTCCCGCAACTCACGCCTCGTTTCAGAATATTATAATATTTAATGGCACTTTAGGCTGAAGTGTATACTATAACTACTGTTCAATACTCAGATTAATCTTTCTGGTCTTAACCAACAAAGCAACACTCAGTCTTTCATGCATTACTGTTCCACACATAAATGTTTCCCATATAGATTAGAATCTCTATAGGAAACGCCCATGTACTGTCAAGTATGAATAAGAAATGAAATAACTAAAAAAACCATTCACTGGATATAGTGGTTTTAGACCTCAACAAAAATGCTTTATTAAGTATGAGAGCTATTTAACGATTTATAGCACAACGAAAATTATGACATCTCAATAGCCTAGTTTTATAAGAAGTCAATTAAATATAATCGTATGATATGATACAATTTACCTATATATAAAGAACTATTAAAATCATTATAAATATACTTCATTTTTGGCGCAGCTCATGAAAATATTTCGGGTTCAACGCACAAAACCCCTAGCTCATACTAATTAATTAAAGAAATGTATTGTCATATACACGCCGCATCAAAATATGCAAATAATTAAATAGATATTGCTAATCATGATTATTTCTATAATGGATACAATCCATGTGTAATACGTTTCTCTGAAAATTGGAGGTTTATTTGCTGCGTAATGATTCATGTAATTCAGTATAACAAAAGACGCCAATTTACGGTCCATATATCTTAACAAATGACTTTGATAATGTAGGCCTAGATTTTGCAGCGTTTCAGAACCGCGAAGATAACGGAGCACCGTTTATAGTCTGGCAAGAGTTGGTTTCAACTACAATATTTAATAATTTTGACATTATTAATGAGATATTTAAACAGCGGTGCGGAAGAATTGCAAATACGAATTGCTTAGAAAGTAATGATTTTACGTACACGCTCTGTAAAACGCTTAATTCGAAGTACTTCAGAGATTAATGATAGTCACCGCCGCGAAAAATGGGCAGCGTTATATTTCAGATGTGGGTTCCGACTCTCCACCTCTCTTTCCGTCGGGGGAGGGAGAAAGTTTGAAGTAATTTTACAATATCAATGGCGATGGTGGAATATAATTAAAATACATACGATATTTAATGAAAACATTTTGCATTGATAATTTATCAATGTCTTCTAATTCAAGGCGAGATGTATTTCTTTTCATTAACATTCATTATAATTAATCTCTTTTGTTATCTCTAGATCTATGCTAACGGGTGGCTCTATTTCTTACTCAGTGATCTTTGAAGATCTGACTCGCAAAAACATCTTATAACTATCGCCATGTGACAAGATCAGTAATACCAAGCGATAAATCCTTCCAAACTTTTTGGCGGCGTCGGCTGTTTTGTTATGCGCATGTGCGAAGGTGTCCAAACTGACAATGTTGGAGAGATAGCGAGACTGGATTGAGAAACAGAGAGAAAAGGACAGAGAAAAAAGAAAAAGGAAGACAAGATCCAACAAAAAATCAAACAAACCCACGTCGAAAGAGTGGCACCATGAGGTCCAAAGGCAGGGCACGGAAACTGACCACGAGTAGGTGCAATACCCCTTTCTATGCATTTTGAAACTGCCATCTTGCACATGTATTTCTCTGGTATCAGTTCGTTCATATCTTAATATAGTTATACCCGGTATTCTTTACAATACTGTCAGTAGAGACTGACCTCTCTTAGCTCTGTAGCCATTTATCAGTCACTTCAGGAAAACGCAAAGTAATTTGAGAGTCGATATCTCGGGTGCCAAAAAGGGACCTTGAGAACTTTGTGTGCATGCAAAATAATTACAAAAGTTGCTGTATTGCAACGGAAGCTAAGGAGAATTAAATATTAACGGTTTGCATAGCATGTAGTGGGCGCTGTAGCGTAATTTGCCGGTCCGATTCTGATACACGACTTCTGCGCTGTTCTGCGTCCCGGTCACTTCAATTTGCAAAAGCAACTTTGAAAAGGCAGGTGGGCTTAATTTTACAGCATTGGACATGAAACATCCAGCACTAAGGACTGAATCATTTAAACCCTAGATGCAATATGGACTACGGACGAAATCTTTGTAACTTTTAATAGCCACAGGAAAAAACACAAAATTTCGTTTTGACTCTTCAGTACTTTAAAAGATTGTTCGATGATGCGAATCACTGAAAATGTAGCGTAAACGGTGTTTTCTACTGACATTTGTGAAAACGTTTGACATTTTACAATTTGTCGAAAAAGTGGAAATCTGTGACATATTTATGTTTTGAAAATTGTGCGGGTGGGGATATTAATATTGTTGAATAGCAAAAAGTAATTTCTTTTCACTCCGAGTAACAGATTCTTAAGCACAGTTGTTACTATTCCTGCATCGCCGAGCGACTCACGCTGCTCTCGTTGTAATTGCAATTATTTGCTGATGGCTTAATGTTTAAAAAAATAACAGAACTCGAATGCGAGCAGTTGTGAGTAATATTACACTGAGAAAATTCCTCCTGCATGCATAAATATCCAGGAATATTAACTTTAAAAAATGTATTTCAAAACATTTTTGATGTTTGGGCAATTTCGATGAGTAAGTGTGTAAATTATACGCATACAAATTGGGGTTATGTAATTCATTATTAAACTATACTCTGTTTAAATTAACAATATTTTATTGTTGAAGAGCCGTTGAATATATGATCGGTCCTGGTCTGTATTGATTACATCTTGTTTATATGTTCAGTTTTATTATTAAGTTATTTGAAAGACATTTCGGGGCAATGCATTAGAATGAAATGCAATTTGTGTATTGGCAAATAACTTAATTTTTGCTCAAAAGCGCAGCAAGTCAGACTTGTACCAAAGCAAGATGATTTGTTGGTGGTGACTGTATATTCTGCTCAGAACATCTCTCTCCTGTTGCACCCAGACGACGGACTTTTGTCTGGAGAAATCTGCAGTGAGACACGCGGATCACCGTATAGTCTCCGGGCTCTGTTTTTTTTCTCGCACATATTAGAATCACCATGGTCGGTTTTATGGTAGTATGATAGACTTTGGGATTTATTCCCATAAATTGCGGTATGGCAAAACTGAATTCTATTCTGATGTGAATTATTTAAACATGTTATTTAAGCACGACTTCAGTCATTATAAGACATAAATCAATGATGAAATAGGTTAGTGGTGCACATTTCATCATAATCTTTGAATCTGCTTAGATATACCTGCTGATTTCAGCACACAACAGCATAATGACGACCAAACGAAACAAATCAATCGTAAAACTGGCAGCTTAACACCAATTTTAAGTCCCGCCAACTTCTCAGTAGTCAGCCCAGCCTCCGGCGCACCTTTCCGTGTTGGTAGTTTTTGTATACATCTTGTATTTGCGGAGTATTTGAAGAGTATTTTTTTCTAACACAACTATTAAAAACAGTAAAGATTCAGAGGTAGTTACGCGGCCATATGAGACAAGTAGCGTGTATAATGACATTCTACCAAATAATATTATTCCGTGAAACAATTAGCCTATGCTTAAATGATGATTTCGAAGGCTGTAGTCATAGTGTGCTAACGCAGTAGCTATAGATAGACACCGCTAAATAACAAACATTATCATACCTGTTAATAAAATTCACATTTGTCATCTAAATTTTAGACTTACTACATATTTCGAAAAGGTGGTTTTACGCAGATAATTATGCTAGGTTATATAAAACAAAAAATAAAAAGGTATCGGAAACATGAAATCTCCAAAGGCCTTCATAATTTAATATTTATATTTTATATCTAATCCTAACCCTCTATTAACACCGTTTTATCATCGTTCCATATAATCGGAAAGATTCCAGATACTTACATATTATGATTTACTTAAGATTTAAGAGAATTTTTCCAATGAAGTCACAGGGGCAGGATGTTCAGTTCTCCCTGGGGACTCGAGCCGCCTGGCCTGCAGCCAGCTCTGCGCAACATCAAGTGTGAATATTTAAGTTTCTAACTACTATGATAGTAACTATGTTTACAGTCTATCTCTCTGTCATTATTCGAACTTCTGCTTTGGTCTGTTCGGTCTGTCAACTTCTGTGTTAGCAAGTAGGCTTTATAACCATGTGTCATGTAACGTAGCCAATGCTTAAGTATTTATAAGGCACTGCTTCTGGTTTAAGAATGCAGGTGCTGAATGCTGAAAAGAAGGATGTTTTGAAGCTGTGTTGGGTGTATCATGTTTCACGCCAAATGCTTACAGTATACTAGTTCTAACGAAAGCCGAGTATGTGGCATTTTATAAGCGTTTCTATTCTGTGTGTTTTCGATATACATTATGTCCTAATACGTCATATGGCATAACGTTCCAAACCGTGATTTACAAAATTTTAATTTTCCTGTTGCAGGAAAGAATTCTTTTGGTTCTGAGAATTCTCAGTTACATTGACACAAAAAAACCCAGTCTAGTCTAATAGGAGAGGGGTAATTTCAGGGCAGTTGACTAGTGTTTAAAGTTTAAATGGGCAAAGTTGCCTATATTTAAACGACCCAGTTGCTTCTTTTTTGATAATAAATAGCCCCAGTTTTAGACATAGCGTGGGACCATTTTTCAAACTGATTATAAGATGCTTAACTTCATAGTTTCCCCCCGATAAGTATACATTTTTTGGGGACAGGGTAAGGATTTACGTGGTGGGGCTTAATCCTGGTGTCCTTATTATATCAGGAGGTTTAATTAGAAAATATGGCATCATTTTGCTTCCTCGCCTTATCTAAAATTCAGCTATTTGAAATAATTAAGCATGTTCAACAGGGGTAAAATATGGGGACAGTAACAGTACGTACTTCTTCATAACAGCGGCCCCAAGTAAGTTCTCTTGATTTATTTAGAACAAAATATATACATATTAAAATTAATAATGTACCAAATAGTACATAATTTTTATAGATGGTGTTTCCACTTGCTACAGCAGCACGGTTCCAGAGCAGTCTTTGCCTTTGTAGTATATGTAAATGGCAGAGGCATGGAGGGAGTCAGTCTACGTGTGATGATGTGAAATTACATGTGAATGAGCATTGCATGAATGCTCTGTGTGCCCCCTGCTGGCCCACCCTGCTGCCCCCAGCAGAGCTTCATTCCCTAAGAGTGCGTCCACATTGTGTAATGGGCCATGCATCAACTGTTTGTCTGCTGTAGCTCATTATAAGCACAATTCAAAAGGGTTAATGGATCGGGCCATTTAAAAGGTGAGAGAAGCAGTGACAGGAGGAACCCTATTAAAGAGCGGTTGTGGAGGGTGTCCGTCCGGGCCGCTCTGCTTAGCCACACTGCTTAGCCACTCTGCTACTCCCTTCCATTTGTAGGGTCTGGTAAATAAATGTGACCTATGTCCAGTTTTTATTTAGCTTCGGTTATAGGTAACACCATTTAACACAGTGTGGTTGTGACTTCAGCTCTTTTTTTATCCCCTAAGCTTTAGCACACATATTTTTCCTACTGTTCATTTATGCAACTGTAGTTATTTTTCTCTATTAATGTTAAAACTGCAAATGTATTTAAGGATGAGTGAATTTCATTTAGAAGAGAAACTTGTAGGTTTCTGTCCACTGTGCATTTGAATAGGCCGATTAGGGGCTCATGCTTTCAAAAGATGAATCATTCTAGAAGCTCCACAGGGACGGGATGTATTATTATACTACACCCCCTTGAAAATTCTTAAAATATGTCTCTTAAAATATGACATAATTCTCCATGCAGACACTTTTGGCTCTGGTCTCATTCGAAGTGTGCAGATGTCGACACAAGTTAAATTTCTTGCTGGAATTGAAATTGTTTACAAATTTAAATGACTATACTGTATATTAAGGAAAAGTATTTGTTTAAATATCACATTTAGCAAAACAAGCTAAGACATGAAATGTGACAGACAGGGAGAAATGGTCAAAGCAGGCTCTTTGGCTCTATACTGCTTAAAATAATAGTCTGGATTTATATAAACAGAGACTGATGGTGACCAGATTCAGTTAATTTTCCAAACTGAAAAAAGAAATCAAAAATTAGGATCATCTCTTTACCTTGTGAGCATCTTTGAAACAATTGTAGCTGTGGCAGTTGCATTTTTTTGTATGTTTGTGTCTTTTAAGCCCAACCTACCAAGTAAGTATGATGACCAATAAGTCTTTGGTAAATTGATAGCTGGTTTGTGGAACTAGCATTCCTGTTAAAAACGGGACACTTCGTTTAAGGCTCTTACGCCCTTTTTTAAGTGAAGATGTGTGTGAAATTGTTACTTTGGCCAAGGTTTTTAAGATGGCATTTGGCCCAAGTTGCTGTGGCAATGCATATGACTGAGAGCCTTGAGGGTGAACCTGCACAGAGAGAGGTCGGGAGACCGCTGTGACCCAGCCAAAGTATGCGAACGGCTGGGAGAGCCTGACTGGGCTGGGAACTCCACTCTGTTTACCACAGGGAAATCACACCAACACAGAACAATGAGCTAACCTTACCCTTCGAAAAAAAAATAATTTCTTTTTCTTCTTAAAGGTCACAAAGATATACATGGGGAGCCTGCACAAAAGAATTTAGTTGGGGACTCACATATGCCAGCACTGAGGTCATCTAAATGTTCTTTCAAAATGAGGCTCATTTTTATATCTGTGTGTGTGCGCGTATTGTGTTTATATTATATTGTGGAGACCAAATGTTCCCCACAAAGTCATAAAAACCTGTTATTTTCACATTTTTCAGGTTCCCACAAAGATGTATGAATTCAATCAGAAAATTACAAGGTTGTCATGGTGTGTGATTGCAATCAAAAAATTAAAAAGTTGTCATGTTGGGATTAGAGTTTTCTCCATAGAAATTAATGGAGGGTCCCTGCAATGACATAATTACAAACCTATATATGTACCTGTGTGTGTGCGTGTGTGTGTGTGTGTGAGCGGGTATACCTATCCCCATAATGTGATAAATATTCTTTTTTTTCCCTTAAGGTGAATGCTTTCCTGGTCCCCATAAGGGAAAACTCTATTTTATAAAAATCAGTGACTGCTATGAAAAAACAAAAAAAAACCTTTTGTTCCAGGGAAACCTGTTTTTATGTTTGAGAATTTAGGTTTGTTACCTTTAGGGTTATTACAGTATATACAAATCAATCACATTTTGCTGTTCAACCAAGGAAACTTGATGTCCCAGCAGAGAGCAGCGATTCACAACTAAAAAAAAAACTTTTCAGATAGTGGAGTATTTGGCAATAATGTGGCTGACCAAAGATACCTGATGATTTAAACCTACCTGATCTTATGTTTCTGTCATGGCTTATTCTAGCGATTTAAACATTTCAGCACCACTTCTACAGAAGGAATATATAAAAAAAAAACCTGGAGGTGAGAGGGGGAAAGTGGGTAGGTACAGTGAAATTAGGGAAATTATACTTCATTTCCTATTTGTCTATACAGTGGATACACAGGAATTCTTCAGTTTTCAAATAACCCTTTTTACTCACCAAAGCAACACATAGGTAAGAGTAAAGCGTAAGGTCAGAGCAGAGGGTCAGTCATTTCTTTGAGACCTCAGAGCATTTTTTGGGGTTAAGAACTTTAGTTAAGGACCCGATGCTGTTGTGACTACTCTGCTGATCCAAGGCTTTCAAACAGCACGGAGGCCTGCAGTGTCCCACAGAGCCACACACTAGCTAGCATAGGGCTGCACGAAGTCCTCTTTTGAAGGTCAAACACATGTACTGTGCTGGTATGTGTTAGCGCTCAAGCGTAGCGGACACTGTGACGTTGCATGTATTTTTCCAGCTTCTGTTGTGAAATATTTCAAGCACTGGCTGGGGGGGAGGGGTGTTCTTTCATGTGCTGGAGTGGTGCCACAAACAGGAATTATCCAACAATCACTTTGTTAAGCTTCAGATAACAATTTGTTCAACCACACTGCAGTCTCAAGGGAAAAGGAAACTCTTTCTCATAGTTTATGATTAACTTTATGGAAGAGCAGGTCAGGCCCATCAGCCGCTGTGGACAGACTGCACGTGTGCAGCTCCATCAACGAGTTACTCGTTACATTATCGAGATTCACAGAGGGATAAAAACAGTTTAGCGAGTTTGTTGTCATGTATGAAGTGTAACGTGGAGAGTGTGACTTTTCTTATAGCAGGCTTTTAAGAGTATTGAGATGAAATGAAACCCCAATGAGTGAATACTTCTCACAGCATGAGCTTTTGGCCACTTGACCTTGTGAACTCCAGGTGAGAAAGAAGTTGCTGGGCCTTGACTGTTGTCACTTGTCCACTTGTCTGTCTCACTTCCTCTTCCTCTCGGTGCTGGAAAAACGCAGCATGGCAGGAATGCAGCACTGATTAGGACATTACCTGTGGTTCTGGATGTGCCGGGTGACCGGGATGCGTGATGAGCTGGAGGAAGAGCAGACAATAGGATAGTGGAGATTCTTTTCCACGTTGCATTCCAGTAATCCGCTGATGGGCCCACACTTTGATGAGCCCCGTTTTGCTTCCTGAGATTGTAGCTCCTTTGCAAACACCAAACAAAGGTCTGAGAGTGAATGAGCAGGGGATGGGCGCACCTCAGGATGTCCTGTTATGATTAGGGTTAACATCTCCTGATTCCTGCAGTGTTATTCTAACATGTACCAATAGCTTCTGTGTTTCCATTGACTATGACTGTACTCAATTCCCAGAAAGGTCTCCTTTCCATATTATGTCTGATATATCTTTTTTTGTTGATTTGTACCCAGAATTCTCAGACGTCCACTTCATTATCTACAGCATGATTTGTGTATTCCTAATCTCATTTCATTCTTCTGAAACAGGTGTAAGCACTGCCCTTTATTCTGCTCATTCTTTGCCAGCAGTACTCGTTGTCTTCAAAAACTGTTGTTACTTGACACATGAATACAGCTACACATATTCACTTTCTACATCAAGGAGTACTACCATAAATATCCTTCTCACATCTTTTAAGTAACTTTCATATATTTCATGTATCTGTTGGATGTTTTGTCAGGAATTTGTGTGCCTTTTGGCTGAACGTATATAGGAAGGGAGACATAATATGCCTAAAGTATGTCAGCTACCAAGAATGGTACACAACTGACACATCTCACTGTGTTTGTCAGCAGACATCTTAATGGATTTTTTTTTTCATTTTAGGTTCTCAGCGCATAGAGATTAGTGCAGTTCCTTATTTAATTAGTTATATGTCTCCCAACTCTTCCTAAGTAAAAACACTGAGCTTTAACATCATCTTTCAAGGTTGCTGTCCCACGGCTCGGGATTCCTTTCTAGATCTGATTTGGGGTTGAGATGCTGGCTTGGCCTCAGCAATCAAATGTGTCCCACCTGTCTTGTCAGGCTTTGTAGGTGTAGCAGGTTGTCCCTTGGACCGCCCATCAATCGCTGACAGCTGACAGTTTAATTTGGGCGGACGGGCAGCTCATTACTCGTGTAGGCGCACTGTGAACATGTGGGCAGCCAGTCGCATCAGCGATCAATGACAAAGGTTGCAGTGGGTGCAAGAGTGGGAGAGAGTAGGGGGGTGAGGCGGTGGAGAAGAGAGGGGACCCCAAGAGGAGGAGGGGGCAGTAGAACTGAAGGTCAGTTCTGAAAGGTGGGGGGCAGAGGGGGAGTAAAATACTAGCTGTCAGGTGAAGAAAGACAGACATATTCCACTAACTCTGAAAGCTGAGAAATACTGCCCCTTATTCCAGTTTACGTCATGAAGTACCATGAAATACTCACGGGTGTACCATGAAGTACTCACGGGTGTACCAAGAAATACTCACGGGTGTACCATGAAGTACTCAC
>JABFDZ020000040.1:17749222-17762389 GCA_019775955.2 Pollimyrus isidori | reverse complement strand
AATTAGGTGAATAATGGATGACAAGTAAAATCTATAAGAATTAAATCAATAATGTATATATATATATATATATATATATATATATATACATACACACAAACATACTTAAATGTATGATTATTGTTGCTGTTACTGCTGTGTATAATGTTGAATGAGCTGGCTTACCATTTACATGGGCATTACAGTAATGAATAGGGTTGAAATTTATTTCCATTCACATTCTTGATTCCAGATGTCAGGGAAGTGGCCACCCCTAGACCTCAATTTTTTTATCAGTGCCTCCTGCTGTTTGCAGCCTTTGCCCGCCCCACCTCATTCTTAGACTCACAGCCCCTCCCTCTCCCATTCTTTGTAAAATGGGTGCTGATTTTTGTCCATTATTTCTGCCCCACTACTTCATTAGTTGTGTCCCTCTCAGCTGGCAGCTGCTGCTGCAGACTAACACGTGCGCTAGTACAGGTATGGAAGTCATCAGCCGGGGTCAAAGGCTAGCCTCATTACCCAGGCCTAATGAAAACTTTCTGTGTTTTATACTGTTGTATTCCGACGTGCCATGTCTGAATCCACGGACCAATGGCTGTCCTGCTCCCCAGACATGGAAACCAGATGACGATCAAGGAGGGGTGGACTCATGAGGGCAGGCTGGGTTGAATGGAGGCAGCTGCTTATATAGCTCTCATGGAAGCTCGCTGACATATGTGTGGTGATACTCGTCTTTCTGTGTGCTAGCCATTTTTCTGTCGTGATAATACATATAGTGTCTTTCAATTAAAACAAATGGTGTGATTCATTGTTTTGGTCTGCCTATACAAAGACTCTTTTATTTTTTAATTGGATTGGTTTTAAACCCACCAGGCATTTGTAAGAGGTACAGGCTGAGTGCCCCCTAGCTCACATGGACATTCCCAGTCTTCCCATGCTCCATCTTCAAATCAACTCTTGTCACAAAATGACTTATAAGCAATCACAAAAATGTCTGCCCAAGTTTTGGCACTTACCTGGCTGGCGGGTGGCAAAACCAGCAGTGAGTCAATAGTTCTGCATTCAGTTTATAACCAGAATCAGCTTAATATATATATTAAGCTGATACAGAGTATTACACAGTATATATATATATATATATATATATATATATACACACACACACATACTGTGCAATACTCAGTATTCTTACTGGCCAATATGAATAACGGAGTTACTGTTTCTGGGGGTTTTCATGTTAAGTGCAGTTTCTTTTTTCAGGTGCTCATTGAGTTCCTGCAAATTGTGCAAAGTATAAACAGACTGCTGCCAGCCGAACAATGGAGCTGGCAGCGCCGCAGCGGCTTGTCAGCGGCCACGCAGATGCCAGCGATAAAGCGGGGCCTCTCACCTGCCTGTCCGTCACTCCACGCCGCTCAACCATCACGTCCTGATTGTGAATCTGTGATTGATGCTCTTGGCCTAGAACTTTCCCTGGCCCGCGGAGGAAACAGGAGGGCTCAGGAGATAGCAGGCTTGTTCTCCGTCTCCCTCTTCCTCCTGCCAGTCACCTACGGCTGTGGGAAAGAGATGAGATGAGGCCTACAATCCAGATCATTGTCCGCCTCCTAGATTAAAGCAGAGACGGCAGCATTGTCTGCTGAATGGATAGACCTTCCTGCTGTCACTCAAGCCTTGCGCTGGGCGCTACTTCATGTCTAAGAGGCTTATCTATGGTGAAAGGCCCCTGGCTGCTCCTGGGAGAGAAAACGTAATGAAGCGTGTTGTTCTGAAGAGGGGACCTGCTGCAGAGAGGAGCTGCAGCTGCACTCCCCTTGCTGCACCCTCTCCAGACAATCGGCATTTATCTAGTCTTGCATAGCATCAAGTGATAGCAGCGGCGGGTGCTCATGAGCTACATTGTGCATGGACGCGCGAAACACCCTCTTGTCTGCGTTCAGTGGGCTGTGGGAGCATCGGCAGGGGTATGCTACCCTTATTGTGCTCTCATTTGAATGGGTAGAGTTTAACAGTGGCACAGCCTATATGTTTATGTAATATCCGTAGGATTTATTAATACTGTGTGAGTGTATTAGCATCTTAGCTACAACTCAGTTGACGGCACAGGACAAGCTGGAAGCCCTACTGGCCGGTCAGAATGGCATAACCAGCAGATTCCACTATCTGCTTTCATCTATCTGTAACTCTTAGGTTTCTTGTCATATCAGAGGCAGCTGGCATTTCCCTGCTACAACTGATGTACCCCATGAAAACAAGGCGTAGCACTTCAGGTGGCAAAAGCAAGTGAATGCGCTGCTAGGAGGATAATTCATCCATGTTCTGCGTTGGCCTCTGTGAATGTCTCCTTTATATTTGCATGTTCTAGCAATACTTAGTTCTCCATCGATATGAATTGTTCATATACACCCTTTTGTCTCATCTCTCTACTTCTGCGGTATCCTATTACTGATTTTGCGTATCAGGTCATTAGTCTTTCTTGACAATCCAGCAATGCTGGTGCCATATTGTGGCTGCATGTTCCCAGAACCCCTCCACTCCCATGGTGCCTTGCCTAGACATCAGGTCTGGCTGAAGAGGGCTAAAGGTCTAGATGTGACCTCCCACTAGTTGACTTTGTCTTTCACGACCCCCTCCCCCCCACCACCGTACAGAATCAGCACAAAAATGGCTGAGGAGGGACTCTGGTGTAGCTCAATAGTATTGGTTCATAAGTGAAAATAACCCTGCCAGTCTTCATCTCCCGGTATAAATTACCACTATAAATAAACAGAAGTTGCAGTCTACTGGAAATTCCACATGCCACCACGGACAACAACATTTTCTAAATCCTGTCAGTTGTTCCTACATACAAAGAGGGCGACAGACTTGTTCTGTGGACCTGCTCATGTATGTCACAATGGAAATATTGATCGATATTTATATGTCAAATTAAGCAATGCTATGTTGTTCTTAGAGCAGTAGCTGTAAGAGCTAAAGATGCAGAGTGGAGCTGAAGATTCTTTTTGGGAAACATTTAAAGCAGAAAGGACATGAACAAAAGCATTTAGAAGGAGCTGTTTTGTTGCCGCCTTTTTAACCTAAAGAGGCGGACTGTTCGGCCATGGCTCTGGCTTCAAAGTATTGTCCCACACATGCAATTACCATTTCTATCAACTGTGGAGAAAGATTATACTTTTTGGGTGTTCCTCTATGTTTTTCCAGTGGATTCACATGGTGAATGTGACACGTTTTGTGTCTCCCACCCTCCATTGAATTTAAAAGTTCTCTATTCTTGAACCGATCCAAGAAGTGTCCTAGACACAGGCTGAATAGACACTAAATCTTTCAAGGTTAGGACTTAACCTTCTTTCTCTCTAATTCATCTCCAAACTTTAGTCTGAAGCCAATCAATATCAGATGATTGGTAAACAATGTGCGACGTCTGATGGGCAGGTAGTGAGGCTCTCAATGGGATTGCAAATGCTTTGTGCAGACCCCAGTCGCTTTTGCTCTAAAGTACTGTCACAAAAAGTGAAATTACCATTCACTTGGAATGATGCCATTCATCTTTGTCAGTGCTGGGCCCAGCACACATTAATGCTGTGTTTTGCATCAACCGAATTTGCCCAAATCCACGAGGAGAGCTTCTGTGCCACCTCTGCCGAGCTTAATGTGGCAGTTCAGCCTGATTTCACTGTGCATGAGGCCCGCTCCTTAATTTACTGCTTAATTCTCAAAGAAACAGAAATAGATATGGGAAAAAGTTGGGAAAATAAGATAAATCTGGCAGGAATATCCGGATGCGAGATCTAGCTGCCGGAACGGTGGCTGTAATTCACCGAGGTGACTCCAGGGAACAGGTGCCAGATGTTTGTCGATCTGTTCTTTTATTTTGCAGTGCCTCATATATAAAGGCAGTGCCCCCCTCAGGCCCCATCCTGCTGTACATTCATATCAAAAAAGGGGATGCTGAAGAATTGCTTTCCAATAGTTAAAGACTTATTTCAGCCCTAGTAAATTATGAAATTTCACGAACACACATATGATCATGATCGAACAGGCATCTACAAACACAGTAAATATTCCTTGTATTAAAAGTTGAATTTGCAGAATTTGAAGGAAGAGTGCTTTGGGATATAAGATCCACTAGGGGGCTTGTATGTCTTCTCTGAACTGCATTCTAGCTAAAGGTAACATTTCTCTTTATTTTGGTACAGTCATGTAAAAATGTTGACATGACAGAGTCTAATGTAAGTGACACTAAGTGTCTAATATAAGTCTTGTCTTTGATCAATTATATGAATATTTTTTTTACTTAGAAAACTTGGATAGGAAAGTGTTTAAAACAGATTCCATTTCTGCTCCATTCAGAGTAAGACAAATGACTCCAGGGTTAATTTATTGTTGTGAAAACTTTGATCCCTGAGTTTATGGAGCAGGAAGCCTCCCTATCATGTCTGTCTATTTATAAATGACATGTAAACAGGCTTTGCAGTGTTATTTAGGATTGCATTTCATATCGTATTTGTTCCTTGGAGGTTGTGATAAATTGTTCTATTGGCCTGCATGTTGACTTCACTATCTAGTAAACTCTTTCAGGGGTCTATGTGAGACGATTTTTAAGGAAAAGATGCTACCAGATTTAGGAAAGGAGGAACAGAAGAACACTCGAGAGCCTCGTAATGATGAGAGGGGCACCCGGCTTCCATTATTTACTAAAAACATCTGCCCCTCTTCAGTGCTACCTCATCAATGGGTCACTTCTTCCATAGGCCATTGCATTGTCCCATAAAAGCCCCTCCATCCTGCACTCCATGTTTTTATGAATATACTGCCCACACCCAGAAGTGGGCTCCCCTTATTCCCCAGAAGGAACAGACAAAACCGGCTTGAGTCCCTCTACATTCCCTCATGCTGGAGACATAAAGCCTCAGTGAGACTCAGGACTGATTGTCTTCCTATAACTGCTTGGGACAGGCCCATCTTTGGGACCGTCTGATGAGAGCAAACTCCTCCGCCGGATCCTATTTTTAACAAAGTTATTTTAGCCTCACACTCCCTCTGTGTCATCCATAAATGATTATGCTGGGAGGAAGCAGACAACAAAATTTCCCACCTCAATCTTCCAGGGATATATTTAGTTAGCTGTAATTAATGAATGTTATGTGAATTATCTATGAGTCTGGCTAAAAACATAAATCCATTTCTAACAGCTTGTTTCTTCTGGAGGTTTTTCAATTTTGTATGCACACTAAACTATGTCATCTCCGGATAGAACTTGCATGAACGTGCGTAAAAAGACTGCATCATCACAAATGAACTATCATGCCAGAGATGCCACAAATATAAATTTGTTGTGTTTTCTGTCAGTTGTGTGAATTATGTAAAATTATCTAAAAAGAGTAAGCAGACATATTTTGGTCTGAGATTGTTTGAAGTCTCACTTGTGCATGTGTGTGTGAGTACATTGAGGTTTGTATTTGAGTGTCTATTTCATGGTTGTAGTGTGCATGGTGGTGCTGGTGTCAGGCCTGGATGGGCTCTGGTGTTGGAAGTGATTATTGAGAGATTTGCCTGTCTCCTGATAATGTGTGTAATGGACAAGAGCACATCAAAGCCAGCTTGCCAGGACAGTCTCCATTAAGTAACAGCCATCTGGACCATATAAAGTTTCTCACTCATTTAAACACTCTAAACACAGGGCCCACTCACTGAACTCCTGCTACTATTTCAATCCCAGCCCTCCCTGTAATATTCAAATGTTTATGTGCTCCTGCTGGGGTGTCGGTAAAGAGGCCCTTCTCTTCATCTGTGTGTCCATGTATGTTTATTTTTACTGTGGTACCTCAGAACTCGAACTTAATCCATTCAGAACTCTGGATCGAATCCTAAAAAGTTTGAATCCCCTAAGAAACAATGGAAAACCAATGATTTTTTTCCCAGGTCCCAAAAAATTACACCTAAATATGTTTTTTTTAGCATTTAAATGCAAAATATATACTGTACTAAACACATCTAAACACATTTATCCAAACAGTAATTGGTAAAGTAGGAAAATAAATGTATCCAAACAACGTGTAAAATTAAAAAAAGCAATGTGTCCTGCCCTGACCATTGGTTCCTTCCGTGTGACATGCCTCCTCATTAACCGCGTGTGGAATCCCCGTGTGATCAGCGGGTTCTGGTTGTTGTCGTTAGTCCTCTGTATTTCATCTGCGTTTAAGTTTGTTTCCCCAGTCCGGTCGTTGTATTGTCCTTCTGCGTTTTGCCTGCCTTACCTGTAATTTAACCATGTATTCCCCGATACCTTTACGCCTGCGTCTTTGTCTCCATTCTGTCCCGCTTGACAGGACAATATTATTATTATTTAATGGATTAATCCTTTATTATTAATATTAAACTATTTAATAAGAATTACTGTTACTGTCTAAATGTATTTTTACTGTCTAAATACATGTATTCAGCTGGTGTAAACATGCACGATGCTGTCACAGCGAAAGCGAGGCTGAGACTGAAGCTTTGCTGTTTGTTTCCACTGAGAGACATGCCGCGTGACTCATTTCCTCGCGCATACAAGTTATCTTAGGTCGCCTTTCACAGTTTGACTTCTAAGATTTAGATCAAGCTCTATGTATTTTTTTTTTTCAAACTGGCTGGTTCGACTAAAGTGAAGAATTAAAGAAATTCGAGTTGTAATGAGTTTGAGAATTGAGGTACCACTGTATTCCTGTGTACTTGGATTTTTATGTCTTCTGTTTTCTAATATTTCTTTTCTCTGTTTCTGCCTTTGTGTTATGTTTGGGGTTTTTTTTTGATTAGACAATAGGGCATGACAAACCAGAACTTTAGTTATGTGAATAACATTATTTATTCACTCATCTATTTCAGTATGGCTTCATTAAAAAAGAAAAACACAACAGAAACCCATATTTTTAAATTATTTTTAGATAGATGTCTATTCATTTAAACATTAGGGTATTTTAAGGAAATAAAACATTTCTTAGGAAGTTTTCTTAATGGTAACACTGTAGATATGTGTCATGTCTTTTGAAGGAGTTGTGTTTCAAGACAATGATGCAAAGTACGGTAGCTAGATGTGATTGTGTTGACTGAGGTCTGCCCATGTATTATCTTAGAAAACAGGAGTCTGGGACTTTGCTAAGTGTATTTTAATTGGCTTAGAGCCTCTTTCCCAAAGAAAACAGGATTTACTAAAACTTGTCTTGTACAGTAACAATGAGTGACGTGTCTATGAAAGCCAGAGCAGGCTGGGCTGATGAAGCTAGACGCTTCAGTGTCGAGTAAATGGAGCTGTCAGACAGCATGCCCCACTAAAGAGCCACACTATTAAGGCTCCATTGTCTGTCTGTTTGTACAGCCTGCTTCAGAAAAAAATCTTCACACTTACCAGATACCATCACCACAGTGACTTACAAACTGTGAAAGATTTAATCCTAACAACTATGTAATGTATCAACAATTGGCACTTTGCCACCCTTAGGTAAATAGTGGGTGAGACCAAACTCCTGTAGGCTGGCCAGTAATCTACTGGAGAGCTGAGGGGGTTGGGGGGGGTATTTCGATCAGTGGTAATTGCAAAACTAAACCGGGGGTGGGCCTAAACCAGGGTCACTCGGTGATTTGCTAGTGTGGAGCACTGAATAATCAAAAATAAGTCTCACTTCTGCACATATTAATTTTGAGTGACCTTACAACGTTTAAGAGATGTTTCTTGGCCCTTTGCAAGTGTTTTGCTTGCAAGTTTTTTTACAGAGGATTATATATGTATAATGGCTAGGCTCTCCCTGGCAGTTGTCCCTTCACTGGCTACTGGGGGCTGAGGAGGTGTCTGTGTAGGTGTCAATGGGGGTGCCTGTGTTTTTGACTGCAGTGTCAGGGTGATGGATGTTTAGGGTTGGCACTGCCCGCTATCGCTCTTCTCCTACTCCGTCCTCCCGCCCCAGCTTTGCTGGCACCATCACAAAAATGCCTTCTGTAACATCCAGCCCTCCAGTCACATGTGTGATGTGTTCATTGCTCCACTGGCAGCTGTATGTCACTGATGTCCTGACTTGCGATGAGGCCCCACTGCTGCCTCCCTGCAGGCCACTCTCACCCCATATAGGAGCAAATGTGATGATGTAGCTAAGGAGAGAAGAGCCTCTGCCTCCCGGCACCAGGTGTGTTAACAGGGTCTAATGCTGAAGGATGTTAAAGGAAAACTACCAGTCAGAACCGAGAAACACTTTTCTGCTTTTTGTCTGCATTTTTTTGATAAATATAAAAGCTCTCCATTCAAAAATTCAAAGATATAAACTAATGTCTGGGAGAATCTGGCTTCAAGTCCACTTCTGTGAAGTGAATAAATTACAGTTATTTAATAGATACTCCAGCAGTTCTTCATTTTCTTAAAGGATATTTTCACTTTGCACTTATGCTCTATTCAAGGTCATACTGCTACAGATTAACGTTTGGCCAGAACACATCAAACCGATTACGGGTTGAACCCAATAAGTGTAACTTTGTGCCAGACTCTCCCTATTGCCACTAGGAAGGGCGAAAGGTCACAGCTTCTGAAAGAGAGGACACAACCTACAGACGAGGGTGTGAGTTACTGGGGACCCTGCTGACCCCAGTCTACATGTTTGTAAACAGGATGTCACTATGACTGGGAATGTGCAGACAATGTATGACAAAGAGCGCGAACGTGGCTGCTTGTCAGGCCTTGTTGTGCCGTCTGGGCCTTCCTCATAATTAGTGTCGTCCCCGCTCAGGAAGCCGGCCTCGCCGTCATTAATCCGTCACTCTGCCGCAGCCATCCTCATCAAAGCAAGTGTTTCCTCAGATAAACGTAGAGGTGCTCCTGCGGTGCTGGGACGTCGCCACGGTGACAGGTGCTGATTGAACATTAGGAGGAGGAAGTGCAGAGTAAGGGACTTCCCGGCAGACATGTCTATCAGTTGGGGAGCGGAGAAGGTCAGGGAGTTATCTTTGTGGGCTTGTCCCTGTGAGGGCACAGTGGGGAAGCCAGTGGTGAGCATCAACAGCTAGCGGCTCCTGACGTGGAAAACGCAGTTAATTAATCTGAGGGGTAGCTGAGAATTTAGGCATCACCCTTTTGCCCTTGCATAGTCTGGAGTTCAAGGTCACATTTACAAAGTATTAGGAAATGTACTTGTACACACAAACACACACATATTCCTGGCAGTGTGGGGACTCTCCATTTGTTTCTATCGGCATAATCTTAATTATAACTATGATATTCCCAACCTTTACCCAGCCTTAACCTTAACTATAAAAAACCAAACTAAATACAAGACTTTTGGCCAGTTTAGTTCTTTGATTGCATTCACAGATTTTTATGAGTGGGTTACATTGTAGGAACTGGGGTGGCACGGTGATGCAGTGGTTAGCGCTGTCACCTCACACCTGGGATAAGTCTCTGCCAGGGTTCCAAGTGTGTGGAGTTTACATGTTCTCAGTATCATCGTGGATTTTCCTCCAGGTACTCTGGATCCCCTCTAGATCCTAAAACCATGCTAAGCTTAGTTGGAGTTACCAAACTGCCCACAGGTGTACATGTGTGAGTGTAGCCTGCAATGGATTGGTGCCCCATCCTGGGTTGTTCCCTGCATGTAGCCTCTGGACCACCTGCTACCCTAAATAGGACAAGTTGTTACAGAAAATGGATGGATTGGAGACCTAAAAAATGTCCCGACAAGCTACACAGTTTTACTGTGAGGTATTACTACATTGTGGGGACAATTGGCCTCAGTATGACTATTCAGCCACACTTGAACATCACAGTCAACCTGCACAGACTTTACAGACTACAGTTAGATAGATGGATGGATGGTTGTGTTTTATTGGACCTGAAGGCAAAATTCCTTTGTTACAGCAGACATCATGCCATAGCACATAACTTAAGTTTATGAAAAGAGTTTACAATAATGTGAAGTAACATACAATAGTATGGACGAGTGAAATTAGATCAGATGAATGAATAAAAGTATTTGAAATTGTCATACTCTGTCACGCACGGTCTGGTGGAGAGCAGGAAAGCAGAGCCAAAATTGCAGACGAACAGAGTTTATTCAGGGTAAAGGCAGGGTGGACAGCGACTAACACAAGGACACGTCACAACACCTGTACACAACAATGCCGGATCTGGGGAACTCAACTTAGATGCAGACTAAAATACAGGGAAACGCTGGCAAGAACAAGACACAGGTGAGGACAATCAGGTAAAAACATGGGGTAACGAGGTGGGCGTGGCACACACAAGGATCGTTCGGAGTGGGACGTGACAGAAATAACCACACTATATAGAAACATAATTGGAAAAGTCAGGGGTGTACACAACTAAGGTAGGGAAAGTTCAGAATATCAATGTGCAATATGCAGTTCACAGATTAAACAGTGTGCAAATATGCAAATGAGAAATGGAAATAACCAATGAAACAATGAAATGCGGCATGTAAGAGGGATTCTGCACAGTGAATAAATTCAGACACATATGCAATGTAACATGGAGGCTGTAGCTGAGAATAAGAATATTGTACTTATAACTACAGATTCAAAGATGGTGCCCAACACCTTACTCCAAAGATTGAAGGATCTTAGTTTCCTCAGAGAAAATAATCTATTCACTCACTTCTTGTAGACAGGGTTGGTGTTGATCATTCAGTCCAGACTGTTATTATGATTAACACCTAAGTTAGGGCCGGGCAGTTAATTGAAAATTAATCCAAACCAACAATCAGAAATAATTGATGTAATATTGCCTATGCAGGTTACTTCATTTAAAAAAAAATAAAAAATCTGTTAATACTTTCCCCAGTGTACTGGCCCCTTAAAAACAATGTATTGCATGACTCCATCCTGTCCAGTCTGTGACGTGGAAGCAATATGGTGGTGAATTCAAATGGAGCAAATTGGGCTACTAGAATGTGGTTTTAGTAGAGGTCAAATGGTGCAGGAAAAAGTTTCAGCTACCAGGTAATTCCACCGATCGGTTTCAACACTAGCAATATTTTAAATACGGCCATGCCCAAAAGTTTTGAAAATGACATAAAGATTCATTTTCAAAGTCTGCTGCCTCAGTTTTTATGATACCAATTTGCATAAACTCCAGAATATTATATAGAGTCATCAGATGAATTTCAATTAATTGCAATGTCCCATTTTGCCATGAAAATGAACTTGATCCCAAAAAAACTATTTCTACTGCATTTCAGCCCTGACACAGAAGGACCGGCTGATATCATTTCAGTGATTCTCTCGTTAACACAGGTAACAGTGTTAACGAGGACAAGGCTGGAGATCACTCTGTCATGCTGATTGAGTTAGAATATCAGACTTGAAATCATTGTTCTTCCTCGGTTAACCATGGTTACCTGCAAGGAAACACATGCAATGATCACTGCTTCGCACAAGAAGTTCTCTACAGGCAAGGATACTACTGCTAGTAGGATTTCACCTAAACCAACCATTTATTGGATCATCTAGAACTCCACGGAGAGAGGCACAATTGTTGCGAAGAAGGCTTCAGGGCACCCAGTAAAGTCCAACAAGCACCCGGACCATATCCTTAAATTGATTCAGCTGCAGGGTTGGGGCCCCACCAGTGCAGAGCTTGCTCAGGAATGGCAGCAGGCAGGTGTGAGTGCATCTGCATGCACAGTGACACGAAGACTTTTGGAGGATGACCTGGTGCCCAGAAGGGCAGCAAAGAAGCCACTTCTCTTCAAGAACAACATGAGGGACAAGCTGATATTCTGCTAAAGGTACAGGGATTGGACTGCTGAGGACTTGGGTTAAAGTCATTTTCTCTGATGAATACCCTTTCTGATTGTTTAGGACATCCAGGAAACAGATTGTCCAAAGAAGAAAGGGCGCTACCATCAGTCCAGTGTCATGCCAACAATAAAGCATCCTGAGACCATTGATGTGTGGAGGTGGGCTCACTCACAATTTTGCATAAGAACACAGCTATGAATAAAGAATGGTACCAAAACATCCTTGAAGAGCAACATCTCCCGGCCATCTAAGAATGGTTTGGTGATGGACAATGCCTTTTCCAGCATGATGGAGCACCGCACCATAAGGCAAAAGTGATAACTGACTTGGGGGGAAAAAATCTACCTTTTGAGTCCATGGCCAGCAAACTCCTGAGACTTTAATCCCGTTGAGAATTTGTGGTCAATCCTGAAGAGGCAGGTGGGCAAACAAAAACCCACAAATTCTGACAAACGCCAAGCATTGATTATTGATCATGCAAGAATGGGCTGCCATCAGTCAGGATTTGGCCAAGAAGATTGACAGTATGCTAGAGTAAATTGTAGAGGTGTAGAGGGATAAAACTGCAAATATTATGTAAAACTTAATGTAAATTGTCAATAAAAGAATCTGAGAGTTATGAAATGCTTGTAATTACAGCAGACACATCTGAGAAAAAGATCTACAAACACTGAAGCAGCAAACTTTATGAAAGCAAATGCTTGTGTCAGTCTCAAAATTTTGGCCATCACCGTATAGTGGAAATCGCTTTTATTGATCACGGTTATAGTGATCAACATCTTACATGTATTAAATTGCTTGGGACGGAATCATTACTGCACAAAGATTCTTAAAATAATTCACATATAGTAATCAAGTACTTCGGTTCGGTTTGGGTCTTTATATTCATAATGTAGGGCCAGGCGGACCGAGGCATCGAGAGAGCAATGAAGAAGGTGGAGATTATCTTGCCAGGACAGAACACGCTCTATATTACAGTATTGAACAGATCTATACTAGATCCTTCCAAGCACAAGACCTAAAACGCGCGTAGCGGAAACACAAGGTGCATGGTCAGATGCCGAACTGTCAGGTGCACACACGGTGGGAGAGTTATCCTACTGTAGCTGAGTACATGGGAGATCGGTCAGGGTACACACAAGACACGGGTAGATAAGCATCCGTTTGCTTCTGACTAGCTGCGAACGAGATGCGGTACTGAAAGTATGCTAAGCTCTCTCTCTGTATATATGTATAGCTTATCATGGTTTCAATAATATATATATATATATATATCCATTTTCCAAACCGCTTATCCTTACTGGGTCGCGGGGGGTCCGGAGCCTATCCGGAAGCAACGAGCACAAGGCAGGGAACAACCCTGGATGGGGGGCCAGCCCATCGCAGGGCACACTCACACACCAGTCA
>JABFDZ020000040.1:17726263-17740538 GCA_019775955.2 Pollimyrus isidori | reverse complement strand
GAAGCAACTGCCATGTGATTGGTCGATTAGATAATTGCATTAATGAGAAATTGAACAGGTGTTCCTAATAATCCTTTTGGTGAGTGTATATACCAATGTTTCTCAATCTAGTTCTTGGGGACCCACAGACAGTATTTGTTTTTCCTCCCTCCCAGGGGAAACACTGGTATATAAGACAAAAAAATGTCCTTTTCTTTATGTGTAATATTTTCAAGAATATGAAATTTCTTCTGTTGTCAAACCTGCTAATTCTAAACACTGACTCTCTAGATATAAAGGAGAATTACACGTGGAACATTCATTATTGTAGAATATTCTTATGGATTCCTGTTAAAGGGGAGCACCCCCAGGTAGAGGGAAACATTTAGGATCTGAAATGGAGGAGGGAGCCCTGAGGCACTTATTGCTGTACACATGGGGTTTGGGGGGGTGTTCTTTCAGCATTCATGATACAATCAAATATGTCGTGTGTGTTTCTCCATTACATTGTAACAATTCTAATAGCTGATGGATTATCCAAAGTGAAGTGTATAAGTTGCAAATTTACTCTGTAAATTAAGTAGCTGAGTACTTAGTGAAGCAATGTATCTTTTATTCTCTAGGATACTGAAACAAAGTTCCTATTGTGAATGTTTTGTGACCTGTATGTTTTACTACATATGCTCCTGCAGTCTATGTTTATCCTTTTGTGTTCCGTTGTGTCTCTCTGCATGTTATTTTTTTTGTATATAAAAAACTTGGGTTTTTTTTCTTTGGAGCCACAATGGCAGAAACTGAAATCTAATCAGAGCACAGTGTTTCTTTACTGGAATGTTATTATTCTGATTATTCAATATTGTTTCTGCAGTATTCTGATGGGGCAGTGGGAAGGTTGAGGGTCATTTGCTGTCTTTACAAATAGAAGGAGGATGGAGGCAAGGAATTGCAAAAGTGGGGAGGAAAAGCAGCCAGAGTAAACAAATAAAGAGCAAAGGGTCTGTGACAGCGAGCCGCTGAGTTTTGATTGGGTGTGGACCAGATGACAGCTGCATGATGGAATTAATGACCTCTGTCACGGCCGGCTCTCCACATCTCTCATCTAAAGAGAAGGGACCCAAAATCAATACCCCCCAAACAGCAGGCCATCCATTGTGCTGTGTTCATTAGTCTTGCTGATTCTGTGAACCTAAATCCCTCTGCTCTTAATGCACTTAACAAACGGGAAAATGCCTGGCACAAAAAGTATGCCTGTGCTCTGTGCTCTGCGCGTTGCATGGATGCGGAATAGTTGTCCCTCTAAAACACATGGTAATTCTGTCCCAGGAACACTATAGATATGATGCATGAACTTCTGCATAACATGCTTCACGTGACGTAACTCTCCAGTTTTTATAAGAGGGTGAAAATGTAGCATATTATATATCAAGTTAGTTAAGTGAAGAGGCACTAGTTTAGTGGTATTACACCTACTGTAACACATTAGAGTGAATTTGATGTCATTCACAAATCAGTCCTTTACTAGGTCTTCAGGAGAATAAAGTTCAATAAACAACATGCATGGAATGCACAGAACCAGTGTCTACTAGGGTTGTGTATTAATTAAATAAAAGCGAGATTCATCACACCAAACATTGAAAGTTATAATCATAAATATTTACATATCACCAAAAACCCCTCAAATAAATGTAGAATTCATAGAAAAGACGTATATTTTAATATTGATAGACGGTTTATTAATTTACAACAAAAATACTACTTGCAAGCAAGTACTAGCTGAATTTCAATGCTTTGAAAGAGATGCCAATATGAAAAGAGAGGGCATTGTATTTTAAGTATGGCTGTCCATTTGCTTTTTAATCACACACCTTGGAGATTAATTGCATATACAATCATGTAAATCTATAACATACGTGCACTAAATAACTGGAAAGATTTTTGTTTTGTCTTTGATAAATTGTTAGCCTTCAATAAACTAAATCAAATAGTGCAATGCAATACTTTTATCATATTTCTGTGTCCATTGCCAATTTTTAAAACAAAATGAACCAAGTATCTAATTTTTCCCTGTGAGATGGTAAATCAGTGGTGCCCAACCATATTTACAGTGAGAGCTCCTTCTGCAAATAAAATAAACACCTTGGGGGGTTCGGGTGGCAATAGTAAAAGTTATTGACTTGGCCTTAACAAAGTCGGAAACAAAGTGAAATTCCTTGTAGGTACCGGTAGCTGGTATAAATGTTGGTGGGATTCTTTGTCACAACAGAAGCTTTCACATTGTTTACAACCAGGAAAGAATACTATAAACATCTTTACTTGTACTATTCTTGTATTTTGGTATCAAAATTCTAAATATTTAACTCAATCAGAAAAAATGCGCCATGGATTTAAGATTAACACTACAAGTTAACTTTCAACCCTAGTTGTTATATGGTTTTTCTAAAAATCTTATGCTTATTCCTTATCGAAGATTCAAAACCAATACTCCGAGCCTTTAATGTAATAATAGTTTGATATTTCCTTTCTGTTAACAATTATAGGTAGAGCTGCACAATATCGAAACAATTTCAAATAATGCAATTTTTATAAAGTGAAAAAGAAGAGTGAAATTTTAAACACTATCTTTTATTAAAAATAATAATGTTTTAGTGACCAGTTCTTGTTTGCTTTTCTCTTCTTCAGTCACTTCTGTTAAATTTGACGCCGACGTGCTACACTGTCTATGACCGAGTTGGCTCATGCATACCTGTATGCAGCAGCGGTAAACTGATTATTTTAGCATGTGCTACATAATCTTGAAAAGGATAAGTCATTGAAATTTTAAAACTAGCTCAGTTTCGTTTCTTATGACAAAGTAACGATGTATTACAAAATCTTTTTGATGATCTGTTGGGCAAATTTTTTTCATGGAACTCCCATCCCCATTAGTAAATTATATCAGCAAAATCCTGGAACTGTATTGCAGCCTAAGCTCACCCTAGTCAAATGGTCCTTAAAATGTCACAATTGCATGTATGTAATATTAGCATCACACATCACCCGGCCCTAATTTGAAACTGGGGTTGTTATTTTGTTTGCATTTGCACCTGACAGGTCTGAGTTAGAGGTGAACTGGGATCTTGTGTCATCAATAAACCATTCATAGGAATCATCTGGCGTGGAGCGTACCCTCAGCTTGGAGGTAAAGCTGAGCAGCTAGTGAGGGCCATATGCTTCCCAGCATTGTGGTTCCAGGTGTAGAATGCTGGTTTTATTGGCAGTCGTTCCATAGATGACATTGATTGTGGCTAAACCCAAGCCCTGGCGTTACTTCCTTAATATAATCACACACTGACGAGGGCTGTGAGAGAGGGGGCACTCTCAAATGTGACACTATTCCATCTCTGTGCGCTGTGTGCGTATGTGCGCCTTGTGCTTTTATATGTGTGTGTGCTGGGGGGGCAGGGACAGGATGGGATGGCTTACGGTCATGCATGTGTCTCTGTGTCTTTGAGGCGGGCTGGGATGAGAAAGGACGGCTCAGGGCCCGTCCGCATGCACCGGCCTCCCTACTACCCCTTGTACAAACATACATCTTTATCAAGTGCCTGTTGTCAGACAACATTAGATAATTAATAGGCCATTTGTCAGCCCTGTGAGAAGCATGTTAAAATGCCCAGAGCCACCAGGATAAATCTTGCTGTCTCCTCGCGTGTATTTCAAGCATTAGCCAGCCTTTGCTGCTGCAAATCTACTTTTAAAAGGAATTCATTATTATTCACAATTAATGTTAATTAATTAAGCCTCTGCCTCGTGGGACAGTGTATGACTTTCAGTTGTTATATGGTGCTAATTGGTAACTTCTGTGTTGCCATTTAATGGAGTGTTTGTTTTTTCCATTCTGTGCAGTAGACGTTCACCTGCGCAGCAAGACAGATGTGTCACTGTCAAGCAGGCATTACTGAAGTGTGTGGCTGCATGGGAAAATGTGTGTGCAAGGTAAACATTGCACACAAGTGAAATTCTGGAGTGAAAAGTTGCTTGAATAGGGAGCTGAACCCTCCTGGTCACTCCTGTTGGCAACTTCTGGCCAACTTGCCAGCCAGTTTCACTTTGCCATGGACCGGGGGCACCAGTGGAGATGCTCACCCAGGGCTATATATATTGGCTAGGGCTGGCCTTTAAGTGTGACACTTCGCTAACTGAGCAATCCAGTCTCCAGATCCATGGGTGCGAATTCGCGTTTCAATTTGTGGATGTGTGTTTAAGTCCAGGGACTTTGAGAGAAGATGTATGTTGACTAGATACAGTGCTCAGCATGAATGAGTACATCCCCTTTCAGAAGTAATATTTTAATCAAAATCTTAATGAACACAAGAACAATTTCCAAAGTTTTGACATAAAGAGTTTTATAGAACATTTGCTTAACTAATGAACATGAAAATAAGGTTAACAATGTAACTTGGATTACAAAATCTTCAATTTTACTCAAACCAGGTGATGCAAAAATGAATACACCCCACAACAAAAATTACTACGTCTAGTATTTTGTATGACCCCTATGATTTTTAATGACATGTCTTCTAGGCATTGAATGAACAAGTTGGCCACATATTGCAACATATCTTTTTCTAGTCTTCAAGAATAACTTCGTTTACAGCCTGGATGCTGGATGGAGAGTGACACTCTTCAGAATTCCCCATAGTCATCCAATTGCGTGCAAATCAGGAGACATACTTGGCCACTGAATCACTTTCACCCTGTTCTTCTTCAGATATGCAACAATGGCCTTAGCTGTGTGTTTCTGGATCATTGTCATGTTGGAAAAAGACTGTTGGAACAAACCAGTTTCACCTAGAACTTGATCTGAATATCAGAAGTCAAACCGTGAACGCTGACCCAATATAAATGGTACGCGCTAGGAAATGAGTCATACTACAATGCAATTCTTAACTGAAGGCCTTCTTCACAGACTGTACAATTAACCAAATAAAGCAGCACGACATTACAGTAACTAACAATAAATAAACCATTAACTTACGTGTACTATTAGAGCATTTATGTCATTTATTTAAACTTTATTTTACCAGGTAAGTTAAATGAAAACCAGTTCTCACTGCGTTATGTGATATTCGGGAGAGATAGCAGATTACATACCAGAAATGCCTATGATACAAACGTCATGCGTGTAACTATAAACTCTTCAGCCAATAAGGGCAAAGGTGTGTCGTCAACGGAGGTGGTTCCAGTTTGTGCAGCCGGGTGAGAGGTCGCAATGCATCTAACCGTACTGCATTATATCAGGATCAGAATGCATTGCTTTAAGCCAGCACTGTAAGCAAGTCGAACAATCCAATGACCGGACTGGGGAAACAAACTGAAACGTGAACTTAATACAGAGACAACAACCAGAAACAGCTGATCATAAGGTTAATGAGGGAGTGTGGCACACGGAAGGAGCGGACGATTGGGGCACGACAGGGTTAATGTTGCAATAAGAACTTTTTTGTTTTGGAAGCCTTTAAGAAAAAAATGCTGTTCTTGTTTTATCCTGTTCATTTTGTGTTTAAATACTAAAAAAGAAATGTGTAATTTTGGGGGACCGGGAACAAATTAATTGTTTTTCCATGATTTCTTATGGGAAAAATTCTAACAGAACTCGAACTTTTTAGGATTTGATCCGGAGTCGGGAATGGATTAAGTTCAAGAACCGATGTACCACTGTATACATAAATCTGTTGGGGTGTACTCACTTATGCTGAGCACTGTGTGTTTGTGTATATATAAATCTGTTGGGGTGTACTCACTTGTGCTGAGCACTATGTGTTTGTGTACTGTATATATAAATCTGTTGGGGTGTACTCACTTGTGCTAAGCACTGTGCATATGGTGTATGCATCCACACAGTGGCTTGGTGAGTAGCAGGGTTGGGAGTCTTTGTGCATGGAGCTTTTTCCCCGTGTCTGAATGGGTTTCTTGGAATACACATGTGGCCTGGAAAGTTACTGTGTTGAAACTGCCCAGTGTGCCCATAGTGTCTTATTGTTTTATGTCCCTCTACTCTACTATCTGACCTTTTGCTGTTACCGTTACTGACCGTGGAACCTTGTCAGTCACATCATCCTACTTACCTGCACTGAAATGTAACTTCAATCTGTCAATCGTACCAACAGTAACCAGCAAGAAAATATTCCCATCAGACAAAAGGACTCACACAAAGGCTGACTAATTACCTAACTAAGCAGAAGAGCCTGATTTAATTATGCATTGTATTGTCACAAAAGCATTTTGGATGGAAAGTGGGGAGGTATCCTCAGTTCAAATATCAAAATTAAAGTAAGCCTTCATAGTCATGGAGAATAATTATCATATTCCCCAGACAATGGGGAATACAATTGGATCTGGGACCAGTCCACCACCACTGTTGCCTCCATAGATGCTTAACCTGATAAGGGGACAACTAACAAACCATTTCATGGATCTCTTTAAAATTTTGAATTATGTAGCTAACGAAGTAGAACTGACTTGAAATTTTGTGATAGATTACCCAAAACTGAAACAGCACTGCTTTGCAATAAAAGAATCTGATGGATCTTATTACTGTTAACAAAAAAATATATGAATGAAAATCTATACTATACAAATTGCCCCGAAAATGAAGAACCAACAGCAATGGGAAGAAATGGCAGCTGTAGAAGACACTTTGTCTTGTGAACACAGTAACTCTAAAAGTATTTTATGGATCAAAAGTTGCTGACACACTTCTGGGGTGACAGGATGGAAGTGGTCAAATTTTGAGACTGATCATCCCAAAATTGAAGCAGTGTTGCTTAGTGATAGCAAAAAAAGTATAAAAAGTATAGCTTCAGACTTTTTATCCTGTTAAGACTTTAACTTAAAATGTTTTTCACAGATCTTTTTTAAACTTTGCATGTTGCAATAATGAAGATCTGGACCATTTGGAGACAATTTGAAACAATATTAAAGCAACAGCACTTGTAATAGATAAGAGAAAGATGAATGTAATATGAGGCTTAACCTGGTACACAGGAGAACTCATTTTGTTACAGTTACTCTACTTACTGAAATTGATCTTTGATGTATCTTATTGTCATTTCACAAAAACATTAAATGGATTAAAATCTACAGCTGAAAAGGTTCTCCGTGATACATCCCAAGTCAATTCAAAATTGGAACTGTGTGACAGAGGGTAGCTGAGAGCAAAAATGAAGGCTGCAGCCTAGTATATCAAGATTTTAAAACATATCAGGATATATGTACAATATGTTCTTAAGGAAAACCTGGATTCACTTGTTATAGGCTATAGTTTCTTAACTTGTTTATTAAAACAATGGAAAGCATGTAAATCATAGGTCATCATTTTCCTTTATTATACCATTATTTTATTTTTATAACCTTGTTGTATTTGTGTTGTAGGCTACATCAATTTCAAATACATTTCCAGAACAATTTGACGTGTCAGTTTTTGTGTATATTTAAATATTTTGTTTACATTTGCATTGTATTCTTAACCTGTAACCTAATGGCATTATTATTTAAAGCACTTTCAGATACTGTAGACCTGTTAGATAATTATTAATTAATTTGTCGTGGACTTTAAACCTTTATTTTGTTAAAGTGTTTTTGTGTCATCTTGAATTGCTTCAACGGAATTGATTTTTTTCCCACTTTGTAGAAAAAATGAGATATACAGTTCTCAAACTCATTAGAACTCAAATTTCTTAAAAGGTGAACCAACCAGTTAAAATAAAAATAGCTAGAACTTGATCTAAATCTCAGAAGTCTAACTGTGAATATAACTTGTATGCACCTGGAAATGAGTCATGTGGCATGTCTCTCAGGAAACAAAGGGTAACGCTTCAGTCTCAGCCTCGCATTTGCTGTGATAGCATCGTGCATGTTTACACTAGCTGAATACATATATTTAGACAGTAAAAATACGTTTAGATGATGATAATTGGTAACAGTAATTATTATTATTATATAATATACATTTTAAAATTAAGATTTCTTATTAATTAATTTAATATTAATAATAAACCATTGATACATTTAATTATAATAATATTATCGTGCTGAGCGGGGACGGAACGGAGAAAAAGATGCAGACGTCAGGGTATCGGGAATACATGGTTAAATTACAGGTAAGGCGGGGAAAACGCAGAAGGCCAATACAATGATCGGACTGGGGAAAGAAACTGAAGCGTGGACTAAATACAGCGTACTAAAGACAACAACCAGACATAGCTGATCACACGGGGATTCCATACGGGGTTAACGAGGGGGCGTGGCACACGGAAGAAGTAACACATTGTTTTTTTAACTTTACACATTGTTTGGATACATTTATTTTTTTTACTTTACAAATTACTGTTTTGGTAAATGTTCTTAAATGTTTTTAGTATGGTGTATGCTCTTCTTGTTTTATCTGGTTCATTTTTTATTTAAATGCTAAAAAAACATATTTAGATATAATTTTTCGGGGCCGGGAACCATTTAATTGGTTATCCTTTATTTCTTATGGGGAAAATTTGATCACAACTTGAACTTTTTAGGATTCGATCGGAGTTCTGAACGGATTAAAGTTCTGAGGTACCACTGTACAATATATGGTATATCAGCATTCAGGAAAAATGTATTGAGCTACTACAGCTGCCATATTGTGATCTAGGTTCTGCCACTAACAACTATTTTTGTATGGAATTAACTCAACATGTTAAAGTGCAAAATTTTCTAGGCATTGTAAAAACACATTTATTAGCTTTTATATTTTCAGGTGATCCATCCAGTACTTGTAGAAACTGTACAGGTTGATGAGTGTATTATGAGTAGGGATCAGATGGACGTAGCAAGTGACATGATGATGTGTGTTCCACACATAATGCATTAAGTGGCCTTCTTCTCAGTAGTAACTATGACAGGAAAGTCTTTGCGGGACCCAAGAAACAGCAAAGTAGTGCCAAAATACACGAAAGCACCATTTAGTCCTCTAGACAAAAGACCAGGCTTTCCAAAGACGTTAAAGGGAAAGCCCAACCTGCAACTTCTGCAGGTGTAGATTGTTCACAAGAAGCGTACATGGGGCAGCCGGTTGTAAATCATGGCCCGCAAATCCAAGGGGCTAGCGGATGCGTGCACCAGGCCAGCTCTGAGTGTGATGAATGGCGGGGCCTTGTGACAATCACAGCAAAGGATCTGAGGTGACAGGGTGTGCCCCATGGGCAGGGAAAATGCGCGCAAGGTGGAGAAGGACCAGGCTTGAAGGTGAGAGAATCATTTTCATATATTGTGAAAACAGTAATAAATATTCCCTCTTTCTGTGATTGCCCTAATAAATGAGTCATCTCTGACAGGCCTGGTGAAAAATCACCTGCCTCCTATGATTGTTCACCAGGGTCTGTCATGCCAGTATGCATTATGGGTAAATGGGCAATAAGTAGAAAGTTGAGACTGGGATTACATTTATCACACACATTGTATGTCAGTCAATGGAGAAGTGATTCCACTGTGTGCTACATATAAAATACCATATCATAACATTCTTGGTTACATCACAATTTTTTGTTTGTTTACAAACCAACCAAACTAGGATAAATGTATTGTGGCATGTGCCTGTCTTGTAAATAGATGCATGTATTCATGTCTATACATAGAAAGCGTTGTACCTGTCTGTTTTTCTGAGAAGTGTGCGTGGTTCAACCAAGGGCCCTGTATCACAAAGCTGGATATCTTGTTGCGTCACATAATTTACTGGGAAGCTGGATGGAACATTAGTCCATCGCTGGGAATATTTATAGGAATGGAACTGTTGTGGCATTTTAAATTTCATTTTATATTGCAGTATTATTGCAGTCTATACCCTAGTGATGTCTGTATACCTTGATGACATCCAAATACCCTGGCGATGGCCATATACCCTGGTGAAGTCTATATACCCTAGTGACTTCCATATACCAATCAGACATTGGCTACACTCCAAATCATGACAGAATTTTGCAGTGCTACAAGGATTACCACAAAGACTGGGAGAGGGGACAAACCGCTCTCCCTTCCCAGGAAACTCACCTGTGCCTGACAAGTTTATCCAGTGACAGAGAGGGAGCACAAGGAGACTGTTTCCTCAGGTAGCTTATTTTGGCCTAAACATATGTTTCCATTTCTCCCCTTGGTACATTCCATGATGTCCCCAGGCGATGACAGGGTCACTGCAACATTAAGGCCTTTGTCATAGTGATTAATAGCTCTTTCTATCATCTTTAATTCACTCCCTAATGACGGGGGGGTCTTGCAGTGCTCGAGGTAATCGTGTGATGTATTAGTTTGCCCGGCATCTTGTCGCAGAGGTGAAAATCATTCCACCGATGCAGATATTGTCACAGGAACAAATGTTTTCCCACTTAATAAAAATTAATGAATTCTTTGTCAGAATTGAGTAGAATGAAATAGCAGTAGCAGCAAATGTACAGATGCATGTGTTCACATTTGAGAATTTCTCTGTTATGTTTTAAGTACTACATTTTCTTATTCATTATTTTGTTGTTGTTTTGTCTTTCTCCTATATATACAGTAGCTGTAACAATACACTGGCGATCACAGCTCCCTGGAGTGTTTCAGAATTGTGCAGCCTTTGTCCTCATGCTGAAAGGCAAACTCGTGTTGTTTTTGCTTGCATATTTTAGTTAGAAACCATTACGATGAACATGCCACACCAAGTGGATGTCATGTGATTCAATTCAGCCCCCTGGCAAGCAGCAAGTCTTCTTTCCTGTTTGGTAACAATTGTCAACAATTAACACCGTATTAACCTGGGAAGTTACTGAAACACACTATATACTTCCAATTAAGATTCATGGGACATGTCTGTGAAATACTGTCATCAATTGTTATGCCTTGTTATAAGTGTTATAAGACAATGACTGTACAGTATGTCCTTGTGGATATGTATATAAGTTAAATTTAGTGATGGTGGCCTATTAAGCAGTTCAGCAAGATAAGCATCATTCTTATCTCATGTCTACAGCCCAATCTGTATTGTAGGTCTCCGCCATTCCCAACACTATCTATCACTGAGTGCTCCTTTTGGCTGCTGTGTTGCTGGCATCATTTTACAGCGAATCATTCCTCAGTCGGTCCTCGGTGCCCCATCCTGAAACCTCGGTGACTCTGCTTTGACTGGAGGTTCTGCTGGCTTGGTGCACATGTTGCTCTGTTTGATTGTGACCCTCTGTTCTCTCAGTTTGGCAAAGAATGATTGCACACCATGCCTGCGTGGCATCTGCTCCGGGGAAAACATTACAGACACCTGAGTCTAATACAGGGTGAGAAACATCGGTTTAAGACCTGAGCGTAATAAATTTGCTTTGTGTATCTTTGTGAAATGTATATGTTTATATGTTAGAACTTTTTAGCTGGAAAGAGCTGTTTAAGGTTTCAGTTAAGAGTATAAACTTTTAAACCATTTGAAGTAAAGCAGCAAAGGGGAGATTTAGTTACCTTTAAAAGCCTATGGTCTCAAACATGTGGCAGGCAGTACCTCCACAGTCCTAACCATGTTACACAATCTTGCTAGAAAATCATTACACAATTGCAGGAGTGTACATTAGGTTTCCCAAACAGATGGGCCCTGTTGCCTTATAGAGGCTTTTTTCTGCCACTTGGAAAGCCTTACAGAGATGTGTGTCAAACACAGCGTAGAAACAGCATGGATCTGGCACTTGAAGTCGACACCAGCCCAAACAGACAGACAGTGCTGTCTGTTTTCAGAACACAGCAGAGGGCAGTTATATTCATAATGTTCCCACCAGTGTTCATCACCACAATTCTGATGGATTTTTAAAAAAATAAATGCAATATGTACCATAGCCATGATACTGCAAAATTAAACCCATGTCGTATGGTTTTGCTTAAAACTCCCTTACAATTACCCTGAATCAGAGATTCCGAACATGAAAAAAGTGACAAATGCAATGGACTACAAACTAAAATCTACTGTTACATAAATCATACAAAAAATGAATTTGTGGTAGGGCATAACCAACATGTCGACAGAATGGTTCAATGCTGGTTTTTGGTTTTTCTCTGACTGTCCATGGAATGGGTTTGACATTGCTGGAAGTTGTCACCTGGTCCATAGCAAGTACTTGCATTCTGTATGTTCTACTAAGTGGTAATGCTTCAAGTGGTGAAATAAGTTTGTAGTATGTCCAGTTTTAGTTCACGGATTTTTGGCAGATTTTACAGTACACAGCACTGTAAAACCGCAAAATTTACCGCCACAACACAGATGCCTTTTTTTACCTGGTCCAGCCATAATATCTTCTTATTATAAAAATGTTGTGGCTGTTGAGCTGTCGCTTTATTTACTGCCGATTTAAGATTCCTATGAGGGAGCCCTTATCTCTTACATCATACTACTAAATCAGAATCACGCGTACTCCTCTAACTCAATCAACTCATTCTTAATAGACTGCCATATGAATGGATCGAGGAATTGCGTTAGTTTCATTGATAGGCTGATGTGTGTTATTGATCAGTTTTATGTACAATAAAATAGTATATCCTATTTTCTTATTGTTTAGATTTTATATGATGATAAATCAATATATTGTTTATATCGCCCCAGTCCTATGACATAGTTTTTTTTTTTTAATCAATCAATTTTGACACAGACCAGTTTTACCACAGACATGTCAGGTAAACACGTCAGGTTGACGATCTCTGGTTCATGCATTTACATACATGCAAATGGGCTGATTGTAACCTGTATTTTGGAGGAAATGTTTCATAATTGCAAAATAAGATACTTTTTGGAAATCAAATGTGTCCCATGACATTACTACAATACAACATTTTGCTTTCCTTTCTGCATCATTTCTCAGGTTATTGGAAACCATGAGCCTTCTTTAGTGTTTCAACTTGATTTACTTCTCTCTCATTGACACCTTGATGAGACACTGGGCATTTGAAGCTCAGCAATATTTATACCTAAGCTCACCCCTTGAGAACTGTGTCCTTGTGATATATTATCTTGCTTGTACATCACTTTGGACTAAAGCATCTGCTAAATAAATTCATGTAAATGTAGCTGAGTCACTTGATTTGACAGGTATGAGGAACTATTGTGTATATATAGTGAATAGTTAGTGTAGTTCCCCTTTCCAGAACTGTGCAATAGCTTAACCTAGCTTATATTTTCCAAAATGTAACCATGCTAACATGGTAAGCATGCTAAATTTCAATGGCATAAATACAGCCTAAAGCATACGTCTACACTTCTGGATCATACTTGCTGTGGCCATTGCTTTATACTGACTGCTGTCTCACTTTGCTATTTGCCCTCTGATAATGACATCTACAGACTCACTCCACAAAATTTCAAAGCCTGAATAGCTGCTGTAGTTGAAATGAAGATTGGTTTACTGGTATTAGCGTGTGGAAGTGCAGGCGTTCAGTCTGTGAGCGCCATTGTGGAGTGGTGGCCTTGATGTGCCCAGGCAGGTCTGTCCAGGCCCATTCTGGCTGAGCTGGGTGAGGAGCAGAGGCTCAGCTGAGGGTGGGCTGGGTGCTGGCAGGCTGTACATCAGTGGTTGATTAGACAGGCCCGGAGCTGAGTTGCTCAGCACACACTGTCACACAGATGAGAGGCAGCGTGTGATGGCTGAGGATGTACAGGAAGCAGCCACACGGCTCATTAGGGATCTGTGCTACGTGTCAGACCCAGTTAGGAGCAGCTCCCTAATTGCACATGATGCACACTGTGGGAGCTGCTGCTCCTTGAGGCTCATGTCTCACAGAAGGAACAAGGTGGCTTATAGACCAAGGCCTGACTGTGACGGCATATCGTAGGCTGGAGTGTGGCTCAAGGCCTGACTGTGGCTCAAGGCCTTACTGTGGCTCAAGGCCTTACTGTGACGACATATCGTAGGCTGGAGTGTGGCTGAAGGCCTGACTGTGACGGCATATCGTAGGCTGGAGTGTGGCTCAAGGCCTGACTGTGACGGCATATCATAGGCTGGAGTGTGGCTGAAGGCCTGACTGTGACGGCATATCATAGGCTGGAGTGTGCCTGAAGGCCTGACTGTGACGGGCTATCGTAGGCTGGAGTGTGGCTGAAGGCCTGACTGTGACGGGCTATCGTAGGCTGGAGTGTGGCTGAAGACCTGACTGTGACGGTATATCATAGGCTGGAGTGTGGCTGAAGGCCTGACTGTGACGGGCTATTGTAGGCTGGAGTGTGGCTGAAGGCCTGACTGTGACGGTATATCATAGGCTGGAGTGTGGCTGAAGGCCTGACTGTGAC
>JABFDZ020000040.1:17714979-17718107 GCA_019775955.2 Pollimyrus isidori | reverse complement strand
CCCCCCCCCCGAACACAGGCTCCGTCCACTCAATACATCGAGATGTTCACCCCCTTATGAACGACTACATGAGCAAATAGTACAACAATTTAAAAACAATATACCTCGATGTTATTTTGCTAAGAAATTGTAAATTTCATAATCTGTGGTAAATGTCATTCAAAGATTCAGAGAACCTGGGAAAATCTCTGTACACAAGGAATAAGGCTGATAACCAATACTGGATAGCCATGAGCTTCCGATCTTCAGACATGATTTTTAGGGGTGTAAATCACAGCTTTCCTCGTGATACAATACAATATCGCTTTCTTAAGCCAACAGTTAGATTTTTTTGATACCACAGAAATTCCCACGATATGATACGATTGGATTCAGTTCGATACTGAGGTTAAAATGATGAAATTTCACACAATCCTTTACATTTCAATTAATTAAAAAAGGCAAATATTTTATTGGGAACTGTAATCAAAATCTAGTGTAGTCAAGTATGATCCACCATTCCAGCAAAATAAAGTGCAATAAAGTAAAAATGAAAACTTTGGATGGATGTAGATTAACATAGTGACTGATTTTTAATTTGAATCAAGTCCTCTCCAGACAAATACAAAAGTGTAACAAAAAGAATGTCCATAACAAGGAAAATAAAGTGCAATAAAGTCAAATAAAAAACATTGCATGGACAGACATGTAGAATGAGGAAGATCAACATGACTGACTTCTGCGATGAAACAGTATGTCAGCATTCTTCTTTGAGAGAAGTTATTTTTCCTTAAGGATAAATGAAATATTTTTTTAATTGAGTTCCTCTCCTTTCTGTTTCTCAGCTCGCATACCCCTGCTTTTTTGCAGTTTGTTTCGACCAGTAAATTCAAATTGAGCATATATTTATCCTGAAACTAAATTTTGCTGTTTCAACATTTGAAATGTTGTCTGCGTTCTATTTTCGATTAAATACAGGATTATAAGATTTATAAATCATCGCATTGTGTTTTTACTTACATTCTACACAGCATCCCAGCTTTTCTGGAAACAGGGTTGTATGAACACATAAGTAAAGTCAGCCGTCGTTTGTCTGCCCCTGTCTCTTTAAGAAGGTACTGTCCCAGCACTTTATCTGTGTGAGCCGATGGTCTTTGCTTTGTGTGTGATGGCACGTCACAGATTCACTTGCTTGAATGTCTTTAGATCATAGGAAGTAAGCTGATTTGCCAGAGGCAGAAGACCTGCAGATAAATATGCACACAGAGCAGATGTGAAGTTCAGGTTTAAGGCTTTTGTGTCATTCATGTACAAAACAGGCTGCCATCAACATCCGCCAGTAACTAAAATATCTCCAAACCCTTATCAGATTCACATTTTAATGTTTCACTGTACCCATCATGCTTTGCTCCTACTGAAAAATACATTAATTGGCTTATAAGCCTGTATTCTGCAGCCATACCTCACTGTATCAATTCTTATGCAAGATGCTATTTTTTTTATTGAACGAAATTAACAAACGTCACTATGTGCCTGCAGCTCTCCCTCTTGCCACTGGGTGCTCTAACAGAAGTCCCCACCCTGGCCCCGTATGTGTGTGTGCTGTTTGCATTTTCTCCTTGTGTCTGCCTGGGGTTTCCTCCAGGTTCTCTGGTTTCCCACCACAGTCCAAAAACATGCCAAGCTCAATTGGAGTTACAAAATTGAATGTGTGTGTGTCGGGGGGGGTCATGTATATATCGCACTAACCTGTTATTTTGATGTTGTGAAGACTATTTAAAAAAAAAAAATGTGACTGCAATCAAAAAACTAAAACTACCAAAAGTCTTCTATTTTGTTTGGTTACATGGCTGAATAGGGGTTAATGTTTTCACTGAATTTTTTTCCCCCAAAGAAATTACTGGAGGGTCCCCACAATGTGTGTGCACTGCAACAGGTCGGTGCCCGTAATCTCCAGAACCCCGCAGCCCTGCATAGAGCAGGCAGGTATAGACCATGGATGTATTTGAGTGTGGAAATACACATATCAGTAAAGCAGAAGCAGAGAGAGGGAGCAGAGGGGCGTTTTCAGGGAGGACTCGACCCGCAGAGAGAGCAGCAGGAGCGTCAGCATGCCCAGGGTACTGGCAGCGGGGTCGGCCCAGGCCAGAGCAGGTCTGCGGTCTCTGCTCCCTCCTGTACCTCCGGCAGCATTTCTCATGTTCCAGCACATCCTAATGGGATTTTCCAGTGTCCAGCAGGTAGTCTGACTGGCACTTTGTTCGGCAGCGAGCACAGATAGAGGTTAATGCACGCCAGCGCTGCGAGGCGGCGCCGCTGCTCTGGGAGCCTCCGTCCGTCCCTCCCGTTGGCCTGCTTTGTCACCCTCAATCCGTCAGAGGGGATTTCTCGCGGCAGTGCTTGGAGGCTGCTCCTGACATCTCCAACAAACTAATTGTTGTCTCCAGCCTGGCAAGCCTGTGAAGTCCTAACAAGTTAGCGTCTTTCGCAGAGATGAGAAAGAGTCTCGCAAAATCAATTTCTCAGCCGATTACGCTTTGCCATCAGCCAAAACAAAACCCTGGCGCAGACAGGAGGAGCAGTGGACACACTGGGTCTCTGAGAAAAGGCTGGAGAACCATCCATCTTCTCTCTTCTTCTGATTGTTCCTTTTCTTCAGGCTGTTTCATAGCCGCTTCCCCTCCCTCAAAGACAGTTTATGACAAGCATTGTAATCTCTTTAGAGTGCTGGGGTCCCTCTCTTTGGGCTGCAGTCCTCGTCTGTCTTGAGTGACAGCAGGACAAGGTCCAACTGCCACCCAGGACACACAGCCATAAATCATCCTGCTGGCACCAGAAGGCTGGATCAGGCTCACTTCCTGAACAGCTACCAGTTCCTGCAGGGGACAAAAAAGCCTATTGTCAGGTTTGGGCAGCCAGCTTCTCTTGCTTCGAGGGTGTTGAGGTTTATGAGTGGAGCTAAGAAGGATTTGAGGACACAGGGCCAAATACCAGAAGGAAGGAGAAGGGTTACGAAGCTCAGAGACAGAGGGACACTGCCGTACACAGTCACTGTCCAAATGGGCAAAGAAGAGAAATATAGGAAAAAAATGTGAGCGAGACCCTGAGAGGAAAAAAAGACACAGAAACCTTTTTAAAAAAATGAGCCA
>JABFDZ020000040.1:17704979-17709979 GCA_019775955.2 Pollimyrus isidori | reverse complement strand
CACTTTCATAATGCATTCATAGAACATTGACAAGCAGCATGCAAGTACACTTTAACATCCCTTAACAGCTTTAATATGCATTAATAACAAACATTATGTGATTATACAATTCTAATGTTTGTTATTAATGTATATTACCGGTGTTAAGGGATGTTTATGAATGATTTATGAATACTTAATACATTATGTGTTCTGAACATTTTATGAATGCAATATAAAAGCATTATGAAGGTGCAGGTAATGTGAAGCGTTACCCTTCATTTGAATATTTTTTAATATTTTGATTTGGTATTTTTTCACACAGTATTTTATTCAATTTCGGTTGCACTCTTTTAAATATATTTTGCACAGTTTAGAAAGATAAAGAAATATGTTTTAATAAATTTGTCTGCTGCTCATCCTGAACTCAGAATCATATTGAATCGTGAGATGAGTGTAATGTATCGTTACATCTCTACTACTAATAATAATACAATTATACTAAATCAATATGCAGTGTTTGCAGTATTCAGTGCTCCAGAAAAGTTACTGTAAAGAGCAAAGTAAAAAATCCAAATGAGAGGCATGTTACAGTAAAATGTTGTGCAAGTGCCAAGCCAGAGTCAAGGAAAAACCAAGAACTTTAGGCTGGATCAGGACAGAGAACTTTATCTACATCACTGGAAATGCTCTCCCTTTCCGGACGATACCCACCTAAGGCAGTTGCACTCTCATCCAGCATGCATTCTGTGTTCTAGTCACTCTTTGGCTTCTTCTCATGTTTAAAAACATGTATCAACAGTTTTTTGAGTATTTTGAGTCATTGCATGTGTTTAAATGAAGACTACTGTTTGCTGGCTGTGCCTAACTTTTACGACCTTTGTTTTCTGTTTTGCATTTCTCTTTTGTGTAAAATATGTTCGGTTGAATAAGAATGTGTTCTGAGTTTTGCAAAAAGATGTGCAAATTTTACCTAACTAGATGAGCGCTGTTTAAAGTTTTGCCAAATGACTGACTGATTCAGTAAATGAGTTTTGGCAGTTTTGTTTAAAAAAATGAGGTTTAGTGTTTTAGCAATTCAAAAGATTTAGTTTGTGTTTTCATATTATTTTCAATGTTCATTTGGAATTTAGTGTTCAGTGTGATTTCATTAGTTTTTATTTTAAATTTATACTTATACTTGGTTTTTAATATATTTCGGTTTCAGTGTACGTTTTAGTAACATGATTTCTAGGGATGGACTGGAAGTTTTAGCACTGTTTTATGTTTATGATATTTAGAAAATCCTACATGAATATATAGCACACATGTACTAATGCCCTTAAAATGGGCAAAACGTTCCTAATAATTAAAGAAATTCAAATTATTGTAATATTTTTATTTTTCACTTAGTTGTAGTTTGGTTTATTTTTGTATCTTATTTTATTTTAGCTCATGAACATGTTTTCTTATTTTAACTTTAGTTTTCATTATAGATGATAATATGCGCACGGATGGACCTCGGGGGGGTCTGGCAGAAAGCAGCATGTAAGTACCAGAGACGTGACTTGGGTCCAGCCGCAGTGTGCCAGCGGGGGCCAAGCCGGCTGCATGTCCCCCCCCTGCGTCAGTGCCACTCAAAAGAAGAATAAACAACCAGATACATATAGGCCAGTTCCTGGTGATTCCTGATAACAACCAGCACATTAAGTACGCAAATACTAATGTCCGTTTGATGTGCGCTTATCTGCGGAACTTTAAACACTAAATAAGTTCTTAAGCAAGATGAAATTCAGTAATTAATCTCCTGTTTAATGAAAGTTTGCTTGACACATACTGGCGCTCCCTGGCTCTTTCATATCAATCAGAAACCAGCAGAAAAGTCTCCCTCTCTCTCTCCCTCTCTCTCTCTTTCTCTCTCTCTCTCTTTCTCTCTCTCTCTCCCTCTCTCTCTACGGCATGTATGCTTTTCAAATGAGCCATTCTTGTTTTTTCATTGCGGGCACTTCACTTTGTATGACTTCATAATGATGGTGATGATGACAGCAATGGCGATACATTACCGGATATTCCAGTGCAGGGTTACCTGGGAAGTTTGCTAGGACCAGTATGGTACTTAAGCTCGCTGGAGAGATTTCCATGGTCTTTGACAATCTAGAGGGTCAGCACTGCTTGGTTAAGCAGCAGTTGTCAGTTGGGAGTGAATCATAAGATTGGTCCTGTGACTGTGGAGAGGTAGAGCAGCTGGAATAATGTGAAGCACAAAGACACTGCGGGATGACTGAGGAGTGTGTCGTGAGGTGGGCGGGACCGGGGGGGTCACAGCCAGGTCACTGAAAGTCCATGAACTCAGAACACTTCTCAGTAGGAGAGGATAGGTCTCTGGAAGCTTGCCACTCATGGCCGCTGTAAGACTCAGTCACCTTTGCCAGTTTGGAGCTGAGGTGTGGGGTGGACAGATGTCATTTAAGCGAGTGCTGGACAATAGAGAATCCTGTCTAGTATCTGTATGTGGTTAGGGCATCACTGAACTGCCTGACAGCAGATCTGAGGAGAGGACCTGAGTCGCTGGCTCACATGCTGCCATCTTTCCTCCCTGACACTGGCACTGGAGAAGTTGCACACCCTGCTCTCTGTTCAGAGCTCTGAATGCAGAGCTACACAGCAGTACAATATCAGTGACGATCATATATGTGCGGATTGGTAATAGTAACATGCCAGACTGCAAGTCCAAATCATCAGCGCCTGCTGTTGTCAGACAGTGTCCCTTCCCAGCATCCGGACAGATGCCAGGGAGCAGGATGCGATTTTATCTCCAAGCTAACAGCGCCCAGACATCAGGCTGCTGATGGGAGAGTGTTACAGCAGGTCCCCCCCTGGTCCTCAAGTGCCTTTTGTTAGATAATACCCACTAATAAATCTGGATCTACTAAATAGCCCATGAATAAAGGACATTTTGTCCTCGGTGGCTGGGTGAGGATTTAGTGGGAGAGGCAGTGACGTCTCCTCAGAGCTGCTACCAAGTGGTCACTGGATGAAATCTAAGAGGCATAAAAAGCCCAGGGTAGTTCATTAAATTTCCGACATGAACATGGTGATGGAATTGATTTATGACGGGCTGCTTCATATATTCACTCTGGCACTTTCCTCGCTCATTCTTTATCTCCTTAAATGAGGAAGTAACAGGCCTTCGCTGCTCTTAGTGCCATGACAGGAGCGCTATTGTAATATTCACGAGCACTTAGAGACTAGTGATTTCTCTATGTCACAAGGTTGTTTTATCACTCCTTTCCCTAGAGAAATAAAGCTTATGTCGCTGTAGTGAGAGTAGAAAAGTAATGCTGGCATGTGTGAGGCCCCAGGTTTGGACAGTGGAGCACCATCATGGCCTCAGTATTGTCATCACTGCTAAACAATGGATATATGATCTACACACTATGAAGATAACCCTGGCATGTGTGCCACAGTGAGGCCCCAAGGTTGGACAGTGCAGGACCACTGTCACCTCATTGTTCTGTGTATCACTCTTAAACAATGGCTGTATGATCTATATCCTATAAAAAGACTCTGAACTCTTCACCTCCTGTTAAAGAGAGAAATGTCTCCATGTCCATCTTGCATTGTTTATCATTTATTATGATGCCAGGCTTCTTCATTTGTAGTTGCATGCATAGCTCACTTTGTTTCTTTCTTATATAACCAGGAGGGACACATTTGCAAGTGGAACAGAAAAACTCTTGGTCTGTGAAGTTTCTTCACAACTGTTTTATCTCATTTTCCACCTGTTGTTAGCTCCCCTATCAAAAAAATGTGTTATTTACCTTTGATTTTTCCACTCTCAGTATGTTGCTCATCAAAACTAAATCCATTTAGGTTAATTATCAACATGTATTTCTCTGACTTCAAACCTTTGTACGTTACACCTTATGAGAAATTTAACATAACAACAGAAAATGGAACATTCAATATTTTTTTCCTGTCTATTTTAACATATAATTACATTTTATAAAGCACTTAGCATCATGTTTGCCGTGTGCAAATACTTTTGTTGACTTACTGGAAGGCCCCTAGTCTTTCTATGCATTGCTCCAGAAGTCCATTCATGTTCACCGTACCTCCGTGTGCATGGGACTGTGTGACTGTGCTACATGCTTCTCATGAGTATGTGTCAATATGCTCTTGAGGAATCTTACGGTTTTGTGCTCCGGTACAGATCACAGGCACCCCGCTGACACTTTTAAGGTAATGAACACATGTAGCAAAACATAATGAAAATAGACATTTGCTGTTGTTAATGGCAGAAGTGCACAGTTTTGCTCAGAAACGTATGAAAGCTTAGAGGTCAAAAGCCCAGGATAACATTCACTATTTCATCTTTCATTGACTGGATAGTGTCATTAAACAAACAAGAACTGGATTTTTGTCTCGCAGTGTTGCAGTTCCAGCACTATATAGCTTTTAGCTCTATGGCTTTTAGGGCAGCAACAGAAGACAAACCATGTCTTGTTTGCAGCTCAAACTAGGGCCAGAAAGTTTGTGTTTAGCTGAGGTTACATAGCTGATACAGCAGTGATTTTATTGCCCAAGATGCTGCATATCTGCTTTGCTTTCTTTGCCTGCAGTTCTGTGTTCGGCTCTTTACGCTGCAGCTGGCTTTCCTGCCCCTGCCAGTGCAGCAGAGCAGCCGGGCCCCCCCCCCCGTAGCCCACAGGAGTGCTCAGACTGTCCAGTGACGCTGAGAAAACACTCAATGAATAGAGGAGGCACAATGAGCTGGTGCTGCTTGCTGACTTGGACACTCAGTTAATGAGGTGGTTGTTGAAACTCTTGATGTGCTTCTTTGTGTGGATGAATATGCCTCTCCTTCATATTATCATGGTGCGGTCATTAATCACTCCTCTGACAAACACAGCCAACAACAGCCCGCATCACTGGCCTTCAGCCGTGCCAGCAACCTGTTGGACAGAAATATGTCTGTGTGTGTTCCTGAATGTGCGTTTGTGGGAAAGTGTGTGTGTGTGGGTGTTTGTGTGTGTGGGGGG
>JABFDZ020000040.1:17672814-17693392 GCA_019775955.2 Pollimyrus isidori | reverse complement strand
ACACCTCAAATATCTTGCGTGGTCCCTCCCCCCCCCCCCCCCCCCCCCCCCCAAGAGAGCCCAGCCCTGAGGGTCGCACCCACTTTCCTAACTATGACCACTTCATCCGAAACTCAGAAGTTCTCAATTGTCAACACATCCCTGTACAAGTACAGAGTGTGACTGTAAGCCTCCTATGATGCTATACATAAATAATGTATGTATGCGTGTGTGTGTGTGTGTGTGTGTGTGTGTGTGTGTGTGTGTGTGTCTGTATTATGGTCATATTGGATATATTAATACATACAGTATGGGATGGCATCATTGATTGGTGGTGGTTGGGGAGCTGGGGTCTGATGGGGGCAGTGTCCCCCTCTCAAAGATAGTAGATAATTGAAAAATCTGTGTAGCTTTACTAAACATTGGGTTTTCTTCTGCATTTATCTGGGGACTAGTAAATATGGACTTGGAAGCTGTTGTGCCACCTTTTTTGAAATTCATTTCCACATAATCACTAGCATAATTATCAGTTCCCTGAGAATCTGAGCAGGACAAAAGGCCAGACGATAGGTGCAGACATAGTTATCACTGTCGTTTTTTTAAATATATAAATTAAATTATATATGCTGCCACTTTCATTTTGGGCCGACTTCTAAAGAGTGTACATTTTAAGAATAAGTACACAAGAAGTCCACAAGTAAGTGTATCAAAAGAAGGTAATGGTACAGAAGATTCCCTTTACACCTGATTGGCTTAAATCATTTTTGAATAGATATAGCTGTAGGCACAGAATTATGACATCAAGGCTTTAGCGTGCAATTTGATTTGAAAAGTGCACTAACCACAGGAACTAATACCTGTACTCCACTTCAGGGCTTGGAAGAATTTAGAAATAAATCCCGGATTTTAATTCCAGAATATTACCTTATAATATTAGAACTGAATTCACCCGTGAAGGCATATTCTCACTGTATTTGGTAAAATAATGTTTGAGAAAGCGTGCATTACCGTAGGTCTATAGTTAATTTAATTCCACTGATTTGCTGTAATAAACTCTGTACGTGTGGTTTGCTGAAGAGATGTTACAAGTGATGATGCTGGGCTTTTGAACACAATTTATTTTCATAAATTACAGAATTTTGCATTGAAAAGATGACAAAATGTAGATCACAAGAGATGCTGTTTCTGTCATATATGCCCACTCACCTCCACCCCCATAAACTTGCCTGTTTATGATGTATTGGTACCTGGATGAGCAGCATTCTAATGAATACCTGCAGGTGTGGTTTAACAAAGCCAAAGACTGAAATATTCAAGCATGTTAAAACATTCTCTGAAAACTTGTGTGTAACAAACTATTTCTTTCTGGCTGCAATCAAAAAAGACACTGATCCTGTTAAATACAGTAAAGAGTCAGTAAAGAGAGGATGGCTGTATCCTTAAGAAGGTGCTTAAACTGAACGGCTCAAATAATTATCTGACTGTTTAAACAAGTTAAAAATTGTTACAAATTGTTAGATTTGTAAAAGATTTTCAGAATTACATCTATTATAAAGTCATATACTGTATTAATTTTTGTTAATAATACTTTATTTCTATTATAATAATATATGAGAGATATAACACTAAGTATTTTCACAGTTTACAAGTTCTTCTCCTTTATTTCATTCCTGTACTTCGTCTTTGACGTTTGGATGGGGGGGGGGCAGTGAAGGCCCCACACTGGGAAACTGAAAGTACATCATGGGACGTTTTTAAATGGAAGCATAAATTTTGCCTTCTACACAGGAAATTCAGACGGTTTTGAGCAACATGGAAGATAACTGAACTATAATTTATAAGTAATGCCCTTAAAGTGAAAAGGAGAATAAATATGGACATGGCAGGGTAGGGAAGAACGCAAAATAATTTAGTTGTTATATTACACTAATAATTAAAAATATGGTCAAAAAAAAGTTTATTTTCGTGTTGAAGAATTCCTGTTCTACTTTAGATATATGATATATGATTTATTTCAGCTACCACACAATGATAGCTGAAACTGTTAATGAGAAACTGCTGTTTCTGATGCTAGGCTTTGTTCCTGTGACACTGATTATATGACCTGCACTTTGGCCAGAGCATGTCATCTAGTCCAGTCCTAACGACTCCCTGAACGTAAAATCTCCACTAGGGCTTCTTTTGGATAAGATTTCCATCACATAGACATGGACATTTACGCTGATTTATTTAGCAAATACATTTGTCAAAAGCGACATAGAAGTGAGGCAATTAGTGAATTAGTACTGTCATACACACTTACGCACATGATGTGTATTTGGAAGTTTAATGTAACATACTTTAACATACAGGTTACGGCTGGCAAAATGTGTCTCACGTTTATTTTTATTATTTATTTATTTGTGGCATAATATGATCACTGAGACTTTTACTTTGTATGAGGTTATGATTGGTTAAGTAATATTTCCTTTTTACTGAAACATCCTTTTTACACATATTATAACATTGTTGTACAGCTGGTTTTTGTATTATTACAATTTAGGTTAAGGTTTTTAAAGAACTTTTTATATATATAGGATGTAAAAAAATCTTTAAATGATGTTTAAAAGAACTTTTACTTATTTTTCCTTTAACTTTTTTGTCAACATGATTTTTTTACTGAAAAGGACATAAGTATTCGCAGTTGGAAAAGACGGACAATTAGAGCAGTGCATGATGGGGCAGGCTGTGCTCAGAGAGGGCCCACCTGCTGTGTGCCAATAAGGGAGGGGAATTAAAAGTCTAGCTCTCAGCTCCTCCAAATGATGTTTATTGTTGCAAAGCAGAACCTGGTACCTCTCCCCTTTGATGTGGGATCAAACTCGCTGACTTCTAAATAGATGCACATGTAGGGCAGCGGACTGGCAGCTGATGGAAAACTATATCATGTTCCAAGGTTGGCGAGCTCAAGAATATTTCTCTGTTCACATTTCTGATGAATCACAAATACTTTTGCTGCTGAAGATGTAATCATGAAGAAAGGTGATGTCACTGATTTATTTGGATTTGGGTTTGTCTGCATTGCCAGCTAAAAATTGGTTTCTCCGGCGATGTCTAGTATCACCACATATAAGCAGCATTAGATGAAACAAAACTTCTCCAGTGTATTTCAGTATGAGTCCTGCAATTGCCAGATTTCTCCCTTATGATTTGCAAGTTGGGCCAAGATCTAAGGTAGATAAGGACAGAGAAATGCAATCCATGGTAGCATGTGGCTGGATCGCCGGGGGTGATGCCATGCCGGGGACTTGGCTTGGACACGGGGAAGAGTGCTGGTGCGGTAGAATGAGACAGGTAATGAGGCCCATGGCCAATGTGAGTCCCAGATGTGAAGGCCTATCTACCCTAGGCCCGCAGGCCTGGACTCTGCTAGCAGTGCTGTAAACCCAGACCACATTAGGTTCAAATTAATCCATTACCACATAGCTGTGAAAGGGCTGTTTGGGAATTACAGTGCCCGGGGCCAGATTGTCCCAGGCTTCTGGTTGGTGGGCAGGCTGAGGTAGGGATCTGTGCTGCGGCATGATGATGGAGGAGGATCTAAAGGGGTTGGGGGGGGGCATATTTCACAGTGGCCCCCTGCTGAGAACTGCATACCCACATTATTATGAGAACACAGATCTGGCCTTTAGCAGAAAATGGGTAGCAGCACAGAAAGAGGTGGCCCTGTGCTTCGGTGTGTTCTCTGAAAATAAAAATGACATCAGCCATCCTTCTTCTCTCCTCCCTCTTTCTCTCTCTCTCCCTCTCTCTCTCTCTCTCTCTCTCTCTCTCTCTCTCTCTTTCTCTCTCTCCCCTTCCCTGCTGCTATCCACGTTGCGCCCTTGAAAACTTAATGCCTCGGAGTTACCAGAGTACTGGACGGCTACTAAAGTTTCACAACATGCAATTAAGGCATAAGTAGCTGGGTGAGTGTGGCAGGCCCCTGCCACGGCCTCGGTTACCCTAATGGCCTGGAAGGGCGTCCTGCAGTATCAGTGTCCCTCTCTCCTCCAGGCCGCCCTATTACTGCTGAATGGCGGCGGAGAAAGAGGCACTGCAGCTGTTTCACATATCCACACCATCTCATTTAGATACAGCCAGCCCAAAGAATGGAAATTATGTGGCTATACTTTATAGAAAGTTTAATTTAATTGTAGTTTTCTGTTATAAATGGTTAATTGAAATGCCTGAGGGCAGCCCAGCGCAAAAGTCAATAAAAATCTCAGAATAGAGTTTATAGGGGTTGTCTGTGTACATAATTAAATCCTTCAGGCACTTTAAAAATCTGTAAAATAAATGGTTATGCAAGAATAGCCTGCTGAGAGCTAAGGGAGCAGGCGAGCCGGCTGCCTTACTGTGATGGCCTGGCCTGGAATGAGAAAGCCATTCGGACCTGGGAGACTGCGAGTGACTCACAAATCACCCGTCTTACTGACACATCGGGGACTCCTTTACGGTGGCTGACAAGAGCAGTGCCCAAGTGCATTCTCCAACTGCACTGACATTTATCAGCAAAAAGCAGAGGATGTGGGAGAGAAGAACATGACTCTTGATCGGGTTCTGGGCTTGGCTTGTCAGCTGTGGTAAAGCAGCTCTGACCTTACTAAGAACAGGTATTGGAATTATTATTATATTTTTCTTCAGCAAGAAAATGTGTGTTTCTGGATCACTGAAATCACAGGGGTTAATTGCTTGAAACGGTCTATGCAACACTAGCAGCAGGACACAGTGTCTGGTGTTGCGTTTCACCACACTTTGGGGAGTTGGGGAGCGAAGATGGGATCAGTTTCCGAAAAAAAAGAAGAGGAATGTTTTGGGGACCAGAGCAAGAGAAACTTTGTGTTTGTGATACACAGATTTTATTCAGTGCGTGTTGGTGGTTTAGCCAGTGTAAATCATATGGTTTGTCTTCTTTAAAGTTCTGACAAATAATAGCATACGGCAAAGATAACCCACCAGCAGACGGGGGATCAGGCAGGCCAAATTCTGCAACTCCCCAGTGAGCAGCCCCACACTGCCAGCTCTGTATGTTTGTTTTCTCTGCTGGCTCTTGGTTTCGTCAGCCAGCATGATGGAGGCCGAGCCTCGCCGCTGCACCGTAGGCAGCCGCGCTCTAGTTGGCGCCAGCCAGACGCAGGATCCCCTTGATGGGAGGTTTGGGGCCTAGGTCGAAGTAGCAGCCCCCACCCCCTCCTCGTGTCGGCATCCCAGAGAGGGAGAACGAGCGAGCTGTTATCAGCACTCTCCCTGTCTGCCAGGAACCAGCCACACATTAGCATCTTTGTCTGAGGGTGCGTCTGGGACATATTCAGGGGCCTTAAGACCCATGGGGGCATTTACTCTGCTGCCTGAAGCCAAAGAAAAACGACACTCGTTCTTGTTAAATGATCATTGCTGTGAGTGTTAAAAGACATCTTGTTGAGGAATAGAGAATCTGCTCTGGGGCTGTTTTTACTGCCGTCCTGCAGCAGTCATCTAATATGGAAGGTAAAATATATTCATAGGCATCATTAACTGCCTAGTTATGGCTAAGTATTGTTGGTGTAAATGTATTCTGACGCAATCACAGTCGGTGTGACTGTTAACACAACATTTACAATATGGTAAGTCGGTGCTGAAATAAACAGGGTCAGTGTGGAAGTTTATACAGCCTGGGTTTATTCATAGGAAACTTACAATTCTGACTTTTTTTAAAAGCAACTATGAAACCGTACATAGCAACATGCTAAGGGAAGCAGTGATCAAGACACATCAGTTTTAAGTCCCTATTATTTTGAACCAGCCAATACACATTATAACATAACCAATTAAAAATGAATAGCCATAAAAACTCTTCCTTTTTATTATTTGTATAATCTGAGTTGAGGTTCTTACTCTTGACAGATACTCATCAGAGAATGGTTTTTAAGGTTTTAGGTAGAGATGCACCGATTTGCCATGGAACCTATCCACATCCTATACCTAGTTATTTAATTTTTGGCAATCTCTATACACATAGCTCCTTTTTCGTGTTAAATCTATTTGCACAATCAATCACAGGACAGCTCTTTCCCATTTTACATGTGTTTTTTGCAGCATTCAAATTGAACACAAATGCTGCCCCTCAGTCTTTTTTTGCTACTCAGTGGGTGTGAGTACAGTATCTTACGCTCGCTGTGATGTCATGCGCATACAGTACCTTTCGCAGTACAAGGAGTGTAATATGAGACATAACACATGATGATCTAGGAGTTTTTTACACTTTGAACAGAAACCAGTGGCACAGTGATTTGCAATCTTTGTAAAATAAAGTTTTGAGAGGTGGGAATGGTGTTTAATGGACAATCCATCTTATCAAAGCACAAGAAACTGCAAGACAAAATAACACAATGGATGATTTCTGAGTCACTAAACTGGACTGTTTTGCGAACTCGCTGCAGCTTGTGATACGAGTGGGGCTGCCATCGCAACAGAAGTATAACTGCACTGATGCCAATTGGAGAAAAACTGTGTTAAAATTTTAAGCATTTGCCACTTGAGTAAGCTTGCTTTTAAGATATTCGTACTGAACTGCAAATGCCTGAAAAACACTTAAAACAAACGAGGTGGAACAGTATGCTCAGTATGCTATGTATGTTTGCAGTAGCCTAATGAAATATTTTTGTCATGTATTTTTTTTTGCATTTACTAACTAAATAAATGAATATATAAATTACAACAAATCTGTATCAAAATCGGATTGGAACTGAAGAAATGTGGATCGTGGATCGGCCCATCAGTAGTTGTAGGTGCAGTACCCCCCCCCCCTTTGTAGTTTAAGTGTTTCGTTGACCCATTCATAGAGGATTTTCAGACATTCTTTCATTTGTTTAGGAAAAACGAGGCCAAACCCAGCAAAGCATCCCAGTCTTGCTTAGGACAGCCAATTCTGTGGCTGTTTCCTGAGTTTCTTAAAGCACCGTAGCAGAAGACAAGTGACATACAAATGAAACACTGAAAGAAGCAAGAACCAAGCGCAGGGTGACGATAGCGGCACAGCATATGGAGAGTTGTGTGGAGGAGGGGGATATTAGAGCTAACTGTAAGATGCACGTTGTGAGCTGTGTGTTGGTGTCTGTCCTGGTCTCTCTCCCGTGCCTTGGGGGTGGGGGGCACTCACATGCCAGTGAGCTTTGCCTGTTCTATGGCTCCAAATCCTTCAAGCTTTGGTCTTGTGACAAACAGCGATCTATAGACAGCAAAGACAAGCTGGAATATTGAGGAAACATTAAGCCTGGTTTTAGGCAGTTCTTAGTCGTTCTACATTAATATGTAATACATAATACTCACGATATATGGCTGAACTGAATGATTATTTTTTGTCAGTTTTAACATATTTTTAAAAGGTTGTCGAACGACAAATTTGTTAATTAATCTAATTAAAAACATATAACAATTAAATACCAGAAAGTAAACATTGAACATTTACCATCAGAATGTCAAGATTTTATTTTCGATGAAAATGATGCAAAATGTATAAAAATATAAATCTTTCCAAATAAAAAGTAATCAGTTGCAGTTCAGGAATAAACAGAGGAAAACAAAAGTAGTACAATTTATCAAAAGTAATGTGGCTCAAGCAGCATCGGAAATACAACAAACATTGTGCGTCTTCAATTAGATTCAATTGGTACAGTAAAATCAAGTTTTAAGGTGGAAAAGTAACAAACTAGTGCATTCTGAATCTTATTTTAATAACACACAGGTAAGATCAGTTTAACAGTCCAACATTAATTCAAAGATCAGTTTAAGCAACACTCGGACACAGTTTACAGTTTATCAGTATTAATAGATTGAAAATCAAGATAGCATCAGTCCCATGTGTCAATCTTAACTGATGTTGTCGACTGAAATTTAAAACTTTATTTATATTTAAAATTCCCTATTGTTACAAAAGTCCATATTAATGCCCCACTACTGCATTGTCTGCTTTTTCCTCAAAATAATTCCAGACTTTAGATGTCCTTTTACACAGAGATGTCCTCTTCATAACTAGATGCTGCCATCTTGGCCTAATCAAAGGTTGTGTTGTAATGAAAGGCATTGACATGCTCCCCACTAATAAATGTATTAAAAGTCCATGTTTGTGAGATAATTTTTTATATACTGGTGTATATATCAGTTACTACACTAACTGTACCTCATCTCATCCCTGGACCAATAATGAGGGAAATCCTCCACTAAATAATCTCTTTAGTGAAGCCTCCATGATATATCCTCCTAAAACCCTAACCATTTATTTATGGCCATTGCAGTGGACATTTTGTTTTTGCATCTATGTTTTCACTCATGTAAGGAAACATATTTATTCCTGTTGTACACTAAAGAGGACATGCTGTGGAATTAAAAATAAAAATAAACTTGAAAAAAGACGTCTTATTTCCTCCAAAGACATAGAAAATTACAATTAACCTAAAGTTGGATCTCAGGAGAATATAACTAACTATATATAACAACTTTCAAAGACAAGTTTCAGGGGTAAATTGCAGAAAGACCTCAAGTGAGTGTTACAATTATAACAACTAGTTTTATAATGAAAGATACCATTTTTATTACTTTATATTTAAAGTAATTTATATGATTACTTTATATGATTATTTTGACATTTAAATCTTCTGTTGGGTTCGGAATGGCAGAACATGCATCTGAAGGTCCAACCTCCAGGTAAGCAAGGCTTGAGAAAAAGCAGGAGAGATACGTCATGAATTCGTGAATGCACCACCGCTTCAGGTTTGCCAAAACTCAAATATTTGCCCTTCGAATGTTTAATATTTGTGATGATAAAACAAATGTTACCTAGAGGACTGAGTGACAATGAGGGGTCAACTTGTGCGCTTGGCCAGTTCCTTGGGCCCAAAGAGACCCAATCAAACAACATAGAACCGTTGCTCAAATGACATATAAATAGAGCCCAGCATTCAGGCTTCATACTCTTTATCTGAATGCATCCTTTAAGAGCAGCCTGTGACTGACATAGGGCTGGATGTCACAGGCTTGTCTGCTGAAGCAGCTCCCTGGTTATGTTATGACTGAGAGTTTGCCATCTGCTTGAGTGCTTGGAGCTTTTTCACTGCTGCCTCACTAGGGCATCTCTGGCAGTCAGTCCAGTGACCAGCTGCTCCTGGTAAGTTGCAAATATCCTCCCTGACCCCAGCGAAAGCTAAGGAAACTGCTGTTAACCTGGTTCTTGAATCAAATTGTATCGACATTACAGACTACTGTGTAAAATATTCCTCAGTTTTTTAAGCAGAACTGAAGAAAAAAAAGTTTGTGTGTTCTCCCTGGGTCACTGTCAAGTTGGGTGAGATAAGGACACCCCTGAATACTTATCCCTGATTCCACCCCGCATGATTTGACTGAGTGAGCTGGCAGTGTCTGCTGTTTTCCTCCTTACAGCTGTCCTTCCCATTTTTCTTTCATCCTTTCATTCTTTGTCTGTTTTTCCTTAGATAAATGATTGTGTAAGATCTGGGGATGTTCACAGGACTCGGCATTGTTCTTTATCTCGCTGCGTACATGCCCCTCTTTTTCTCCCTGATAGAGGTAAGAGACAGCAGGGAACGGAAAGAAAGCTTGTCTCAGCAGAGCGACACAAGAGAGTGAAAAAGAAAAGGCAATATATGATTACTCAATGCAGTTCATGCTAGAGAAAGATACGGACATAGAGGCTAAGTCAAGGAGAGCACAGGTGTGACCGGAGTTGCGCGGGGGAGCATCTGCGTGTGCGTGCGTCTCCATCGCCATGTTTTTGTCTGTGTGAGGCCCCAGTACATGCCGTCACAGCAGATTTTTTTCATTGTGATCCGAAGATGTAGAAAAAAAAGTGTGGTATTGCATTATGACATTTTAATGGTGGTGATATATATTGAGACGTTTATTGCTGAAGATAACTGCATATACGTTTTAAGAGTTTACTGCTCTAATAAATTCTTTATAAAATACATATTTTTACGGGAACTCATGCAGACTGTGACACATACAGGTGCAGTAGTGCACACACAGATCCGTGTAATCATATCTTTTCTATGGGAAAAATGCTAATGGTAACTATGACAACCTTAACCCCTACCCAGCCCTAACCATAACCATAAATAACCAACAAAATACAGGAAACTGGTCCCCATAAGGTGACAAAAAAACGGGTATTCATCACATCGTGGGGACATTTGGTCCCCACAAGGTAAGGTATATCTGGACCACACACACAGTGAGGGTGCGGTTAGGAAATCCTTTCCCTGGGGCTCTGCTACTCTATGAATATCTTCTTTTAACGGAAAATAAAAACTATATATGTTCAGTCCTCCATGTATAAGGACTTGGCAAGTCTCCAAAAACTAATTAATAACTCATACGCAAACATTTTCCACATTTGTATATGTATTGCATGTGCCAAAATTTCCTTACTAGCCAACAGATATTCAGCAAGGCTAGCTTAAAAAAGCAAGACATCATTACCCATCAAGCACTAGGAAATTCTCTTACAGAAACAAGAATACACAAGGCCCTTTTGTTCCACAGAAACTTTTTTCAAGAACCAACACCATGCCGCTGATACACCGTAGAAACTCAGGCCATTTGTAGCTGTAGGGAGGTAGTTCCTGAAACTTATTAGTTCTTGTGCTTACAGGAGTCAATCATGGATGTCATGTACTTGTAGTAAAAGCCTGACACAAAGGCAAGAAAAAATGAACTAAAACCGATATAGAACTAAAAGTAAACAAAATTCAAAAACCTGTTCATATTAGGGGCTTTACCAGTGTCAATACGGGCAGATAAATGTAATCACCAATTTCATGGAAATCCATGCAAGTACATGAGATGGACCTTAACTTTCTATAATTGGTAAGACTATGGGTTTGGCATATGGTCTAAAGTCCTTTATTGCTTGAAAAGTATAATACTTCAATAGTTTAACACGGTTGACTCAGATCGTGCAGCTGTGGATTTAAAGACCTAGAATGATTTTTCTTTCTCTCAATTCCGTTTGGCACCAGGTATGAGGTAAATTTAACTGACATGACTTGAGTAAGATAAAATGTCTTTATTACAGCAGGGCACGCCCGGAGTTGACATCAAAGAAACAGGGCATTCCCGTTCCAAAGAAGTGCACCCCCCGAACAGCAGAAAGGCTCGGGTATTACACATCTCCGTAACCCCACTAAAAAGAAATCTTCTACCCCATTGGTTAAGATGAAAAGCGTGATGGCCTCAGAGGTGATGATCCCATGCACCTCCACATTGCTGTAGGCCCAGGGACAGCCAGCCAGTCGCCATCAGTTGCATCCCACCCTTGCTAGCCCTTAGCAAATATCTATTTAATCCGTTCCATGCACTCAAGCAAATCAGGTTAAACACAGCGCACACATAAGGCTACATAAGAATATACGCCTGTTTCTCTATTCAGTATTTCTGACTGCTCCCGCATGGTCTTCCTCTCTGGCATTGGGCTGTCTGCGTAATACATCACATTCTTTTAGCAAAGGAGGCGCTGATTATTTTCATAAACGGGGTTTCGGCTTCCCGTTTCAGGGTCAGCGCAATACACATTTACACACAGTCTTCTTGCCCACGGCCTAAGACATTGACATCACTCCCTCTACGCACTCCTGGCCGTACTGGAATTTCCTTCCACACAGCGCAAGCACGGCTCCACAGCTGACTCAGATCCTGTACTAACAGGCCCTACTCTGGACTAGGTACTTTTCGTTTAACCAGGAAGTAATGGGTGGAGCAGAATGACCTTGCATGGTTTTTTATTTTGTGGAAATAAAAAGATTGATCTGCTGGCAAGCCTTCATAATGAATTAGAAATATGTCCAGGTTTATGTAAATAAAATACAAGTGAAATGTCGTGTCTAGTTTTGAACCAATAGGGGACGTAATTTGCTTTGTATTGTCTGACCAAGCAATTGATCCATCCAATAACTAACAAAAGAACTTGGTGAAGAGTCAATTTAAGGGAGTTTGGGTATAATCTGGAAAAAAAAGCTTGTGAACAACACTCATCACGATATTCCTTTACCTTCTCCTTAAACCACATTTCATACATATTTTTGCATTTATGTAAAACATGCAGATTTTAGAATCCATAGCTATTTTAATGTGCTTGTCACACCAATTAAACACAGAAATGCAGTGAAAAGTAGCAATGATAGGTGTAGATGTTCCTCAGAAATAAGGGCATCAGTTTTGATCAACATGTTCAAGGTGATGCAGTAGGACCCGACAGAATTTTTAAATATTTGTTACCCATGGTTAATATTCAATTAACATGGTCTTTTGGTAGCGTACCGTCTGTGCATTTTGTATGTTTTGTACTATATATATGTTCGTCTGTGCACTACGTTCGTGCTGCACCAAAAAATCCCTCGTCATAAAATAAAGTCAATTTTAATCTGAATTTTACCTGGCGGTGTAGCTGTTTCTGTGTTATTTCCCTTTTGCTGCTTCCTCTGAATCTGCTGTGTCATGTCAGTGAAGCATCGTACATACAGAGAGCAGAAGGGTGGGTGAGAGAGTGGCAGTGTACAAGGGAAAGGTGTGGACCTGCGAACTGAGCTCCCACACGCCGAGGCCTTAACGCCGCCCTGCCTTGGCATGACTGTGCCGGCTCTGGCTGAGTATCACTTCACTACATGCCTTTGTTACCTCCCCGCGTTGGAAAAAATCGAAAGAAGTGAGACGAGCGAAAGGGCCCATGGCAAAGATGGTGGGCAGCCAGTGTGAGCTGGCAGCTGAGAGACGCCATTATGTGGTAAGAGGAGGAAAGGCTGGGGGGCAGGTGGGTATGGGCTGGACTTCACTGTGGTTCTCAATCAAGTCACAAAACAGCCAGCTCCACTGCTATGTCATTCACAGATTTTCTTAAGGGATTTAGCATTAGGGGCTTTTGAACTGCACACCTGTGTGTCTAAAGCAGTTTGTAACCTTATCTTCTGCTTTGTACCTCCTTTTCTTCTCCAATTGATATGAACAAATTGCATATTGTTTGGCTGCTGGTTAGATTACTGAAGGAGGAAGCTCTTTCCTGCAGAGGCAGTGGGCCGAGACGAGAGGCAGAAATTATTTAGTGTGAAATACTTTCCTTCCCATGGAGAGATTTTTTTGTTTTGTTTAGTTTTTTGGGGGGGTGACATTGTATGGGAGACCAATCATTACTGCAGCTCCTTCTTTTGACCCTATAGTGACCACACATGACCTTTGAATTTATTGTCATGCTGTGTTTAGTTTTATAATTATATGTGACAGTTTTATAATGATATAATTTCACTCATTGTGATGGACTAGCATCCCATCCAGGCTATAATGTGCCTTTTGGCCTCTGCTTTTGTGTACTGGCTCTGCACCTCCATAGCCTTGTCAACGTAAGCCATCATTGTTAACCTCCTAATAGCGTCCAGGCTGTCGGGGGGACCTTTGAAGGTGTTCTGGACATTCAGCCATTGTATTGTAACCAGACTATCCGAATGTTTAAGAAAGCTGGTTTGTTAAGATTTTGATCTGCACTGTCATTGTAAAACCACCAAAGGGCCACAGTTATCTTCACCAGAAGTGTGACAGTCCATGGAGATTTTGGCTCTGCTCCATACTTGAAATCACCAGGGCTCGATTTTGCCCTCAACAAAGTCATATAATTCCTTAATATTGTACAATCCAAAAAGAATAAAAAGCAGAAAAAGTCCTAAACCATAGTGTTTTACATTGTGTTATTTATGAATTTTCATAAAAGCACTTCAGGTAAATGTTTTAACACTAAAACAAGGCACCCTTAAAAGCACAGATTTATTTTTATTTTATTTATCATGCCTTTTCCTATTGGCCTTTAGAGTCAAAGCTTTCCCTTTTTTACAGTTTTTCTTGATTGTTTTGGCAAATTGACAATTGTCAAATGACAATTTGCAAACAAGTGTAATCCCCATACCATAATGTTACTTCCACACAGCAGGACATCATTTCTCGTTGCTTCACACAAATTTCCAAAACTTTAGTTCATATGTACAAATGGTTTTGTAAAACTGTCATCATTTGGCAAAATTTACAGTTGCTTTAATCTTGTTGCTTCCCATTATACTAATTTTACACGCAGCGTTATATACGTAAATGGTCATCATGATAGCCGCCACATGCAAAACAGTTAACTAAACCTTGAAAAAGAATATATTGTATAAATTGCAAGGAAACATGAGTGTTGTACAGTGGTACCTTGGTTCTCGAACTCACTAGAACTCAAATTTCTTGAAAGTCGAACATTCCAGTTTGACCTAAAACTCGATCTGAATATCAGAAGTCGAACCATGAATGCTGACCTAATATAACTTTTACGTGCTAGGAAATGAATCATACTGCAATGCAATTCTTACTTGAATGCCTTCTTCACAGGCTGGATGTAACTAACAATAAATAAACCACTTAACTTACATGTACTATTAGAGAATTTATGTCATTTATTTAAACTTTATTTTACCAGGTAAATTACCTGAAAACCAGTTCTCGCTGCTTTACGTGATATTCAGGAGAAATAGCAGATTATGCATCGGAACTGCCTGGGATACAAATGTCATGTGTGTAACTAAACTCTTCAGCCAATAAGGGCAAATGTGTGTTATCATGGAGGCAGTTCCAGTTTGTGCAACCGAGTGAGAGGTTGCAATGCATCTTACCGTAATGCATTGTGTGAGGATCAGAATGCATTGCTTTAAGCCAGCGCTGTAACCAAGTCGAACGCACCCATTGACCGGACTGGGGAAACAAACTGAAAAGCGGACTTAATACAGAAGACTAATGACATCAACCAGAAACAGCAGACCATATGGGGATCCCACACCAGGTTAAAAGCGGGCATGGCACAGAAGGAGCGGATGATCAGGGCAGGACAGGGGTAATATTGGGATAAGATCTTTATCGTTTAGAAAAAAACGCCATTAAGAAAAAAATGCTATTCTTGTTTTATCCTGTTCATTTTGTGTTTAACTGCTAAAAAAACATGTTTAGGTGTAATTTTGGAGGACTGGGAACCAATTAATTGGTCTTCCATTATTTCTTATGGGAAAAATTCAATCAGAACTTTTTAGGATTCGATCCAGAGTCTGGAACAGATTAAGTTTGAGAACCGAGGTACAACTGTATATTCCATAAATTGCAGTGATACAACATTGTTGTGTTTTTGGTTCCCACAGTACATGATTGTGTTATTTTTGTATTGCTAGTTTGTTGATTTTGTGTTACACAGTGCTGTGTGGCTTTTTTGTTTGCTGTTTATCTGTGTCTTGACACCTAAAATATACATGCAAATGCTTTCTTTCAGCAGTGAACTCTACATACTTGTAACATGGAACTGGGAAATAGTTTTTAACATGAATAAATATCAGTTTGCTAATGAAAAATGATCAGTCACTGACAATGAGAAAGTGTGAACAGACTAAAATTTAGAATTGTGCAGCTCAGGTGCATGCTTGCACTGACGTTTTGAGAGTATATATGAGCAATCTGATCTCATGGTAAAATTATGCTGATTTTACTTTTTATTTTGGTGGCACTGACTAATTCATTGGTGGAATTATTTGGTTTCGAGACACAACTTAATTGTTTCAGATAAGATACATGGTTTTGTGTTACGTACCGCGTCGTCCGTCCCGTTCCAGCCCTGTGTATCGCCACGCCCACCTTGTTACCTCTTGTGCTTACCTATTGTTTACACCTGTGAGGCGTTGCCGCTCGCCAGTCCTGTGTCTTGTTTTATGTATTTAAGTCTGCGCCAGCGTCTGTTCCGGCAGATGCGGCATTGAAGTTGTCTATGTCGGTGTGTTTACGTGAATTAAACCCTCGTCCCCGTTATCTTGGCTAGCTTTCGTTTTGTTTACCATACACGCACCGGCGAACGTTACAGTTTTGCAGCTAAGCCATAGTATTGTACTATGTGCATTCATTTTTTGGAGAAATTGTCTTATAAACGTCAGAATGTTAAATAACGTTAAATACAAAGTAGTTGAGAAAAACTGTAACAGTGGATTTCCTTGAACTCCACAGAAGGGCTGCAAAGGGGAGCATTGGATTTATAACACAAAACAAATCATTGCAAAACAAAACGTGATAGAATAATAGTTTATCTCAGTTATTTTGTTTTCATAATTGTTGGAATCTGTAATTTAAATGAAAATTTGACTGATTGCTCAGCCCTACTTTCAGGTGGCTGAAACGATACAATGGTCTTTCAAAGTGTTTTATATTTTTTTACTTTACAAATTACTGTTTTGACAAATGTGCTTAGATGTATTGAGTACAGTATATGCTCTTCCTACATTTTATCCTGTTCATTTTGTGTTTAAATGCTAAGAAAAACATATTTTTTGGGGACTAGGAACCAATTAATTGGTTTTTCATTATTTCTTATGGGGAAAATTTGATCACAACCCAGACTTTTTAGGATTTGACCCGGAGTTCTGAACGAATTAAATTCGAGTTTTGAGGTTCCACTGTATCTATGCCTGCAGTACATATAGTTTCAGCAGTATTATCTTTCTGTTCTCACACTCCACAATACCATTGACCTTGTATGCAGATTGAGCAGAGCATTAGCTGGTGTGAATATCAGAACAGACAGTCACCCTTGTAATCTGAGTGTCGGAACAGAAATATGTCTGGTTCCAATTATGGCTGGTGGTGATGCTAAACTGGAGTGAATGGTGGGTGAATGGCTCACAGGCTGTGGTTATGAATGGGCATGGTGAGGTGACACATCTCATATGAGGCTGAATTACAATGTGAGTACAGAAAAAACCTTGGGCAAACCCAGGAGGGAGGATGTTCAAAAAATCACTGTCATATTCTGTCCCTTTTAAAAATGTGGATTCCAGAGTTCCACCAAACATACCTTTCATACGTTACTTTTTCTGTTATTTTTCCCTATTTCTGAGTGAAACAAAATTGAACCCTTTTATTTCTTTTGATTATAAAAAACAAATGAATAATACTGTCACCTGTGCCACAGTTACAATTTAGACATGCTCTAAAACACGTGCCCTTCTTCTGGCTGCATAACAATGGGAGATGGTTCTCCTGCCTGTCCGTAGCAGGCCTTGTAGCAAATGCTGCCCCACTACCAGTCCAGGTCGTGTGTGGCCTCAGGACCGGGGCGTGTCCCGCACTCTGAGTACAATCTATGATCTGCGAAGAAGGTGCATCCCGCTGGCCCCTCTCTAACACTGTTACCTTTAAAGCATCCAGCTGCAGGAACTCTCCGTCGCTGTCGTCTCTATAGTACAGAGGAGCCTCATCAACCCAACTCATTCTTCGGTGAGATACTTTTCTTATTTTCTTTTCACTAGCCGAGGAGGCACACGTGCGCAGTGACACATCTGATGGCCCTCTAGTTCACTCTGTTAAGTGGGCCAGATGCAAAAAATAAGAGGAAAAGCGGAATCTGTGCAGCGCGTCATGAATGTGGACAGCAGACAGCTGTTGTAGCACAGAAGCACAAGCTGTGGCCAATAAAGAAACTAGCACCCACTGCACAGGAAAAATGGATCCTTTTACCCTCATAAAGCAAACGGGTGGCCCATCAGGACAGCAGCCAGAGCCTCCTGAGTAGCCAGATTATGTCCACTTGTCTTCCTCTTAAGGAAGCTGTATCTTCTCTGTACGCGACACGCATCTTCAGCAGCTACACAGAATGGGTGCTGAGAAAAAGAGGAGACCTGCCCAGCTGGCTCTCAGTGGAAAACTTCATGACTGTCCTCTGTAATTGGCTGATCCTTAGAATATATTCAGAGGGAGCGATTTATTGAACCACAATGAGAATGAAAAATGCCTTATAATCTTCAGTACTTTCTGAGTATAGGAGAAAACCTTCCTGTTTGTGGGTAAGTGCAACCATGTGTATCCAGATACAGGTTTTTGAAACTGGTTTACAAGAACTTTTGTGGTAAATTTGTTATGCTCTTAGTTTCTTTATGAAAGAAATAGAAATGTATTAGTGTGAACCTACAGGACGTTTTCTGTGGACCAGGTTCCTTTACTTCTGGGTTAGGTGTGTTGGTGCACTTCAGGTTCCACTTTGTACAGTATCATCACAGAAGTTAACACCCTCCACAAGCATTTGTCATATTCTTCACTCATCATGGAACAAGCAACTGCTTCGCCTAAGAGAGCATCGGCCCTAGAGGAACTCTCAGGGCATTTATATAAACACTGACTGTGTTTGGATTCCTGAGCTTCATAAGTCACTTTCTCCTTTCCATGTTCTCTCTTTGCACCTCTGTGTTTGGGTCAGCCATCTGTCACACAGCCCTTAGTGACAGACCTGCCAGATCTTCTAAAGACCTGCTATCACAGGGATCCATCCGGCTCTCTGGTTCTTCCTCTTTCGGGGTCGTCAGCCTCTCTCTTCCCTGCAGCACCTGCCAGCTGTTCTGAGCTCAGCTCTCCTCAGACCTGCTGTTCCAATGTCCTGCCACGTTGGTCCAAGTGGTGCCTCTGGCCCCTGGCTCAGGAGCGAATCGAGAGACTCACATTCACATCCAAAGGGGCTTCTTGCTGAATTCCAATAATTTGGGACCAAGCTAAGGCAGGGAGCAAGAGCAGGATGCTAGCTGTCTTTTCCGCTCAAGTCTAAATTGTTCCTGATTAATACTACATACCTTAATATGTTGGTTCTGAAATTGCTCTGTGGTTTGTTGCCCTGCAAGCTGTGCTCCCAATTCAGCAGGATTTAATTTACTATATTTAATTATTCAAAGCAGTTTATTTTCCCATGCAGTATTACATTGAAATTCGGTCTTAAATACCCTTTGTTCTTCCCTAAACTGTCCACAGTAAATGTGTAGCTTAGTGTGTGTACCTTGTATGTGTGTTTTGGTTTTACTTTGTCCATCTGAGTAGTTATGGGCGGGCAAGGACCCTAAAGCTGACCGGAGAGGGTTGCCCCAGGCTGAGCCCCTCCCACTCCGCAGGGCAGAGTTTTGTCTTTGGTGCATTTCCGCCACCCCCCAAAAAGATAGCCAGGCCTCAGTGAGCAAGCCCAGCCGCTGGTGGCAAGTCTGTGAGCCTCTCGTCGTGATGGACAAGGGAGGGGTTGTTAACTGGTCCGCTTGACAGATGAGCCCTTAAAAGAGCAGTTTTTCAACTTCAAACATTGCGCTGTAATGACTGGCTGCAGATCAACAGGATATTGCGCTGCACGCTTGGTGAGCTGAGGCCGTTTGTACGGGCTACCGCTACAGTGGGCCCATTAAAGCCTAAACCACTATCAATGAACCTGTTTCCTGTACAAACCAGCTGCCTCTGAGGGGACTTTAAAAGTTACTGGTATTAATGGTGCAGAATCCCAGTAACGGTGCTCCGATTTATTCAAGGTCCTGTCTCGGTTCCACCGGCCCGATTGGAATGGTTAATTATGCATGATTAATGGAGTATTCTCCCCGCAGTGATATCTGTGACGGGACAAAGCTGTCGCGGGCTTGTCAGGGCGGATTGGAGCTGAATGAGTATTTATGTGATCACATGTGATGGGGCTCCTCTCTGCAGCCCCAGCCCTCATCAATCAAGGCCTGCTGCTCGCACTAGTGGGAAATTGGTCTATCAGCACGGCTGCTCCCACCTCCCTCCCTATTCAATCAGCCCCCAGGCTAAAATGCTTCTTTAGCTCTTACTTCTGACCAGCGCACGGGTCATCGGGGAAAGTGGGAGCGAGAGCCGAACCCATCCATTACGCCTCTTGTTTCTCTCAGTGGCAGCCGGACGCCAGGATTCTATTAGAGCAGCGTCTATTCAGTGTGGAGATTACACCAGAGCCCGTTCCTCAGGAGCGCCCTCGCCCAGCTCGCCCCCACATCCGCTCATTCCCCAAACTCACTTTCACCTCTGTCCTCTGTCTTTTGGCCATTATACTGCTTGTTTTTGTTTGTCGCTCCTTTTGAAGGCAAACATCCCAACAAGCGGAACATCAGCGCTTTGCTGGAATGAGGCGAGAGTGAGGATGACAGCTATTTCTCCTAGACATGTATCATGGCATGTTAGTTAAACTTCATTCCTGCCACCAGAAATACTTGTTTGTGTGGAGAGTGGCTCATGGTGCTCGCGAGGTCTCCTCGAGAGTACTACCATTAGGTCGCATATATTGCATCATAACTGTGAGGCAGCGTAAATTGCATCATAAATATGAGTCTGCAGAGATTACATTTATCCATTCCTCTCGTTCAAGAACCTAATTTGTTTTCCCTCACAGAAGAGACTCTTAATTTACTTAATGTGTGTTAGCACTTGAGAGAGCAAGCGGGAATTCTGTGAAGGTCGTGACCTGAGGGGGATAGATGGGGGTCTTCCTGACAAAATGAAAGAGAGAGACAGGACTCTTGTCAAACAAACAGAAATTTAATATGTTGCATTCTACATGGATGTCCAGTGTGTGTATGTACTCTTAGGGCTTGATTACGTATAACTTCACTTCTTATAAACAGGCTCGGTGAACAGATTGCTCCCAGATAGAGGGTGAGGGATGCAAGACAGGTGGAATTTTCTCCTTGGCAGCTGACCGAGACAGGTTTTTTATTGTATGAGTGTGAGG
>JABFDZ020000040.1:17640702-17667702 GCA_019775955.2 Pollimyrus isidori | reverse complement strand
GAAGGGTTATATTATCAAGAAACTGATCAATTTCGCCATTAGATGGGTTTATCTGTGGGGAATATAAAGATTGGTAACGTCTTTCCAAGAAGCTGTTTTCGTATAAATACAAGTTACTCCTTAGTGTTTTGCTTTGCAAACTTTCAAATACCCATGCATAATGCAGAAAAACCTATGATTGTGATTGTCCATAATTATGAAAGTTTTAGTCAGTTCAGAACGCCATCTCCTGACAGACGGTTGAACTGCAGGTACATCTATTGACTGCATAGGTTTCGATCACTTTTGCCCTAATTTACCTCGACTTGCTTCTGATACCATATACACTTTTGTTTATTCACCAACGTTTCCTCCTTTTCAGTAAAGACTCGGGAGTCCATCAAAAACCTCAATCAGATCCACGGAGCCCGAGCAATCACCTTCCCAGATTACTTGTATTTAATACACAATGCATCATAAAACAAATCCCTCATCCTGACAGGAAGAAAATAGAACAGCTCATAGCTCGAGCTTATCCCAATTTATGGCTAAATTAAAAAGGGTTTCAACAATGGACAAGTCCAAGAGAGGCAGGAAATCAATGGCCGGCGAACCGGGGTCTCTTTTTGGTTCTCAAGCAGCGCGGTGTATGGGAATTTCAGGCGAGGTCCGGCTTATTTACACATAATTTTTCCTGTCCTTCCTACGTTTGCTCTGCGATTTTGTAAAACAATGGACATTATCTGAACTAGAAGTTCAATGTCATAGATAGCGGGACACGGAGACATATTAATCATAATCGCATCGCATTAACCCTGCTCTCCCCCTAAGGTTGTGAGAAAGGAACTCACACTATCCTGCTTACAAATTCCATTCTACATTTAAACAAAGTAACTTATGTTTTTAAACGTATTTGTTTAGCATTAATATCATTGTATGTGTGGTTATGAATCTATTTTAAAAAATTAACAGCATACATTTAATACGATATTTAACGCTTCGTTTTTAACAGAAAAATATTTTAGGAAATTAATACTGACAACAAATGTATAATTTATCTTTTAAATTTCTCTATATTATTGCCTAAAAAAATCCCCAATGTACAATTTAATGCAAATGTGTGTCCTGAAGCAGCAAAAATATAGTGCTACTCTTCAGAGCAGGTGCAACGTCGCTCACACCAGAACATTTTGAATTGACGCTGGTTGAAATCATTAGTTGTTTTTCGTCATACAATAAATCCATTTTCTTAATGCAAAAAGGTAGCCTAATGAAAATACTTTGCGGTTCTTTCAAATAATTTTTAAGGTTAAACTTTTCGTTTATTAATAAATTATTTGATATAGCTCATCAATCCAATAATCAGTTTTGAATGAGCTAGTAAAAAGAAAGAATACAAAAAGTTTGACTTGGGAGTACTGGTTAGTTTTATCTGAACAATATTAGGGACTGGTGCATTTCTTGTCAGTCTAATAGGACCTCGTTTTCCCGACCTTTCTCTGACCTCTTTTCTCCAAGTAGGCTGCTGTCGCTTTAAAAAATTACTGAGGGGAGCGTCGTTCAACTTCCGATCGCAGACAGGCAAGATACCCTGACTGCCTTGCATGGTAAGGATGAGAGAGCAAGATTCCCTTTAAAGAGACAGTCTGTGAAACAGGAGCGCATCATATAGACGCTGGGAGATTCCGCCATCTCTCTATCACCTTATCAAAAAGGGAAAGTATAGCTTTCCTGCCCTTCAAGCGGAAACCGGACGATTTTTTTCGAGGAACAGACAGGGTGGTTCTTTGTATTGAAGTTGGAAAAATGTATAGTGCGATGGATTAACACGATGTCAAATTGAAAAAATAGAGAAGTTGAGGGACAGTATCAGGAGTTTGCAAAGAAAAGATATAAACATGCAGTTTAAAGAAACTTTTTTTAAGGATATAGGACAATGTACAGTTTGGACGCAATAAACGGGTGTTAGAACAACATTTAATCATTTAAGATGTTTGTGTTTTTTATCCTTTTCCACCCAAACTGAAGTTCTCGGAAATTTGACCGATATTCTGTGCATTTTTTAATTTCGATTTTCAAAAAGCATTTATTACGGTAGGACAAACGTTTTTATTGCCTATTCGTTTTATAAGTTCATAGGCACTGGATACTTTTATGAATACCGCATCGCCTATAATTTTATTGTTGCATTAAGAGCAATAAAATGGCATGACAGTTTTGACTGCTATGTGCGGAGATTCAGGAGTTTTCTCCGCATCAATGTTTAGGTGAGTTTTTTTCTTTTCTTTTCTTTTCTTTTTTGCTCGAAAATCATGGCTGTTGATCTTTTAGCTAGCTCATTATTTCCCGATCTAACTTGCTGTAGAATCTTCTTGTTTAATCTTATGGGGAGAAGTTAAGACCATGTTAGTCGTTATTTTATAATGTGAACAGCCTCACATAACATTTTTGTGTGAATGCGCTGTGTGAATGTTATACAAATGTAATGCTTCACGTGGAAAAACAAATTCGTTTCCTTTTAAGGTTATACTTTTTTTATGTTACGCGTTCGTATAGTTAAGTATAGTAAATTTACCTTTAAACATTTTAAAACTAAATGCAACAGACCCTTAATTTGTTTCATAGCTTCGTTTGCTGTATTATTCAGGTAAAGTTATAAAAGCAAAAATTATAATTTAATAATTAACTTATATTAATACATTATATATTAAATTCATTTACCTAGAAAACCCATACTGACTTTATACTTTATTTAAAACGTAGGCCTATTGGATATTTAATAATTTAATAACTGAATTTGTTCACTGTTTTTTAAATCAACAGTCTATCGACGTTATGGATAATTTATTTGAAAAAATGCTTAGGCTACGTAAATGCAAACAGTAGACTCTAAAACAAATTATAGAAATAGAAGATTTTGTAACGCAGTAATTCTATGAATTGACTTCTTGAAAATGACTCGATACCCATGTTACAGTCAGTTCAGGGATTATGTAAACTGTGGCAACACTTTTGGCCCTCTTTTCCATCCGTGGGTAAGTGCCTTTTTATCCATTACAATGTCGTAATTATAACTTCCTTTTGGTGGTAAACTTTCTAACATAAGGCTGACAATATCAATGCTTCAGGGAATGTAATTAAAAAATATATGCAGGAAAATACATTTCAAGATCCATTTCCATACCAATTATTTAAACTAAAATACAATAAATTTCAAACTGATTTACAGAAATTTAGAGTGTAGTTCTGTCCATTGTAGTACATTGTACACATTGTTTGGTCAGTGTTTTAAAATAAACTCTTATAATTACTCTTTAGTTTAACAAGAATGCAAGATTTGCAATATTTTATTTTTAAATATTTGAATGGTTTTGTTTAAAAAAACTCTCACTAAAAAAACAAAAAATAAATATTATAAATAAATTACACAGTGCGCCCGTGTGTGTGTGTGTGTGTGTGTGTGTGTGTGTGTGTGTGTGTGTGTGTGTGTGTGTACACCTTCAGGGATTAAGTTTACATATTTGTCTGGGTGTTTTTCTGTGTTTCTGCATCTGGATGCAGACTCCTGCAATGTACCTCCAGGTTCTCCATGGGAGGTACAGGTTCTCTCCATGAATGCTTCAGTTTAAGATAGAGATCAGCAGGGTGAACTTTGCCTCCACCCCTCTCTTCTCTCTCCTGTCTGTGTGTGCAGAATTCGGATGAGTCGGGCCATGTGAAGTTCTGCGTGGATGCCAGCGGCTCTGATACCAGGAGCTGGCTCCAAAACATCCAGTTTGCTCCGCTGGCCCACCAGCACAACCTGAACCTGTGCCAAGTAGATGATCAGGTATGTGGAGCGCGGCGCTGGGAGCCGAAGGCCGCGGCCTGCTGCCTCTTGCCTGCCTCAGAGCAGCGCGGAGCTGCTGTTTTGATCTGGCCGCCTGATACCTTCCCCCTCAGCAGACCGCCGTGTTCGTATCGCTCTGTTTGTTTTCGGTAATTGTGTCTTGGCTTCAGTGTGAAGGACCACAGGAGCAGCCTGCAAAGAGCTAGCTATGCGGATACTTACAGCACTCTTCCTACACTCGTATAATAAACTGTGAGCTATCGCGGGAATGTGTGATTCCTGAGCGCTGAGTCTGGCTTCAGGAGGAACACCTTGGGCTGTCCTGAGGATGTCTGATCCACTCTTTGTGTGGGAATTTTCACAATCCAGTTGCCAGGGGTCATTTCTTCTACAAAAAAAGACAGATTCATTCATTCATTATGGAAGTTTTAGAATCAAATGTAATCAAAGTCTACGGTATTTTTGTTATATATAAAAAAATAAGTAAGTGTGACTTTTACACTTTTTAGTAATATTTTACAAAATCATGTAGTAATATTAAGCAGATAAATACCACTATTGTCTTATCTTTAGCTAAAATTATTTTACTAGATGGCAGAAAGTAAAATTTCACCTGAGGCTGTAATTGTAATTATGTAATTAGGAATGAAATGAACAGTAGCTTTAACAGTGTGGTTGGACATATTACAGTGTATATCACATAACATAATGGCTTAAGCCAGTTGTGCATCTTTTCTATTAATATGCATATTTAATAACATTATTAAGTAATCACAATTATTTGGACTATACAATCTCATTATATATAATACCACATAAATATTATATCATGTTAATATCAATTACAATTAAATTATTAATAGCATACTGTATATTACTGAACATTTCCGAATATGGTTTATTATGAAAGATGCTTTACTTGTCAGCAAACTTTAAAAAATATTTACATTAACAGTAAAGACAGGTCATAGTTACAGTAGTAGCAGCATTTATTACAGAAAGACAGTCAGTTAAATGTGATACTTTAGTAGTGATCAGTTTAGCACCTGATCTGTATACTCACAAAGCTTTATGACTCTCTACTATATTGCTCACCTTTTTTCGTCATGTGAGTTTGCCTAAGATTCAAATATATTCACTTTCTGTGTGCTTGCAGGTCATTTTAACAGCCATCTAGTGTAATTCCACTGTCATGAGCTCTCAGTTATAGTTCAGATCAAAATTTTAACCAGTTTGCTAATTACTCATAACAAATTTCTGTCCACAGCTATCGTTCTCTCCCACTGAGGGCAGGTCATTCTCAGTTGATCGGAAACCACATTAAACACCCTATTATACATATGTTTATCTTAACAGCGAGTGCGATGCATGTAATGAGTCTCTTTTCCACTGAGTGAAATTTTTAAAAAGATCTATAATTTATCTTACAAAATGTACAATGGATTTGGGTAGTTCAGAGAAGAGAGAGAAAGGGGATCAGAAAAAAGTAGAGGCCAGTTCAAAAGAGAGGAGATTTGTCACCTGTCATTGTCACGGAGCGGCACAGGGACTGTGTTCTGTATTCACAGTGTAGGAGGCCTAGTGTCTGAAAATATGAACACAGCTTGGTAATGTTCAGTTCAGCAATGACAAAGGAATTTATTGCATGTTCTAGATAATTATCATTTGCTTCGGTTGAATTGTATGTGAAAAACTTTTTTTGGTTGTTATATAAATTTACTTGTTTATTTTTGGGGGGGTGGGGTGGGGGGGCAGTCTGAAGTCTCAGGTGGTGATGGCTGTAATTCCCAGTTTCCATAAATGGTAACATCAGCAGTGTTTATTTATTATTTTTTCTGTCAGCATATCATGCCGTGTCAAACTCAAGGCTGGTTCCAGAAACTCCCAGAAGTTTTCCCTGTTTAATTATGTTGCTTCTTGGGTCAGTAAATACTTGGTAAACAATAAAAGCCACTCTAAAATTATAGTTTTGTTGAAAAAGTGAATTTATGCAATACTACCAGACAAAAGTCTTGAAACATATACTGAAAATCATTTATTTATGAGTATGATGATGACCCGGAACACACCTCAAGGCTATGTTAGTACTGTATTATCTTGTGAACAAGAAAAGAGATGGAGCGATGTGTCAGGTCCCCATAATCCCCAGACCTGAACCCTACAGAGCTGCTTTGGGATATGTTGGATTGAAGAGTAAGAGTAAGGTTGCCAACTTGTGGCCAGAACTTGTGGAAACTTCTCCAGCATTGTTTCAGGTCACTATAACTGGAAGCTGTTTGAAAGAGTGCAGAGTCTGCAATGCGGTCATAGATGCAATGGGGGCTATTTTGAAGAGTGTCAAATTTGAGAAATATTTGAGATATTGAACACTTAATTTGGCTGTTGCAATACTACGTATTACTTACTGCTTCAAGGACTTTTACTATAAGGCGAATACTGTAGGTGAAATAGAGATTGGTACTTGATATTCTGTGAGAGCAGGTGTTCCAGGTAGCACTGCTTCCTTTTGCAAGGAGAAGATATGCCGTTAATTGCCCATAGTATGTGATTATACTTGTGTCGGTGTTTTATGTGTTTTCCCTATAATGTAGCGGAATCCCAGCCAGGGTGTTCCCCCAACTCTGTGCTGTGTGGGACAGGCTCCAGTCTTCAATTACCCTGTACTGGGTTGGAGACTGGAAAAGAGACAGACAGACAGATGGAACATTGACATAGAACCCATTCCCCTCAATTACTTATCATTAGGCAATAGTGGGAATAATGATGATTAGATGATACTTTGAAGGAAGTATTACTTTGTGAGATGTGTTCCACGGTGTTGAGTTGTACTGCAGCTCAACTGAGTCTGGCAGTTTATTGCTTAAAATGTATCTTCAAACTGATGGGGCCATTTTGCCCCACAACAGAGTTGTGGTTTGATAATTGTGCCATATATATTCAAACCAGTGATTCTACAGACTAATAAAGACATAAATGAGGAAAGTGGGACATTTAAGAACAAACTATAGGTCAAAAGAACAAAGACCCCTGACTTTTTAACCCTTTTCGTGTAGGTGAGCATAAGTGTGAGTATTTCCGCCGTTAATTGGAAAAGACTAAAGTTTCCAGAAGCAACATCCTCTTTCTCTCGTGGTTTTCTTATTGCTAATCTTCAGAATATAATCATGATTTTATACATTAGAGCATCTTTTAAACATCTCAGGTCAATTCACGAATATCAGTGTTTGCAGTGAGGTCATACAGTCCGTTTTTAGATCATTGCCATGCTGTTCTTTTCTGGACTGCGTTCCATTTGCATCAAGCATATATCATACTCTGCAAAGAGGCCCACAGCACCTCCCTGACTTTCCCTCACCTTCTTTTTATTGTTTGATTGTCATATTATTTCAGTGAGTTCATGTAAAAGGTGAAAATGTCTGGGCTATCTGTAATCTGCAGGAAAGAGCTCAGACCTCTGTTCTCAGGTCTTGCTCAGTTCCCTGCATTCTTTCTAAAACAATAGGGCACCATTTTATCCCCAGGACTGCAGTAACCGACGTTTGTGTTCCAGCAGAGATGATGTCATGCAGAGGCATTCAACAGTTCGATCTGAACTGTCTTCAAGGATAATGCCTCTTTAACCTTTGTGTTTCCGAGAAGCCACAGTCATGTTCTAATAACTCACAATCCAAATGTCAGCACTTTGCTGGACAGGAAACTAATAAGTTAAACCTTCAAGCAGTGCCAAAAATCATTGGTTTTCAATTGTTTCAAGAGTACTATTGTGTTTGCAAGGGAAGTTGAGCGATCTCACAACTGCTGTGTTATTCCACACATATCTCTAGAAACATAAACATGGGTGGCATTGGAGTGTAGTTTTGAATGTGCTGAATTCTCACAAAAACACTATTATTCAATAAATGTTCTACAGCACTGATTAGTTTAATTGAAAATCATCAGTGTTCCTTATCTCATCTTGTAGCTGCATATGCACCTGTGTGAGGATCAGAGAGGGGAGACGGAGAATTGGGGAGATGGGAATTGTCTTCTGCATTGCTGTCTATAATTGTTTATCTTGTGTGGTGCTTCCACGTTGACTGTTTTCTTCCTTGCTTCTGATTGGCAGATATTTTATAGAGTTACACGCGACATTCAAGCTGGTGAGGAGCTGCTGCTTTTCATGAAGGCAGAGGAATATTCACACGAGGTCATGGCACCTGACATCCATGGTCAGTTTCATTAATCTCAGTGATAGAGTGATCATCCTGCATTTAGACACCAAATTCACACACGTGTACAGTGTGTTTTACATTGTCTGTCGTCACAGAGGAAAGGCAGTACCGTTGTGAGGACTGTGACCAGAACTTTGAGTCCAGGACAGAGCTGCTGGATCACCAGAAGCAGCCGTGTGGGACGCCGCTCTCTGGCTTCTCTTTAGCCAACCAGGGGGACGCTTCCCGTAGCCCTCAGGAGTACAGGGACTGTGAGCAGGAGCTGCCAGACATGCAGAGGTGAGCAATAACGTCAGTGGATATTTGTCCCAAGATCTCTTTCATTTTTCAGACAGCATGTATTATTTAGTTTTTATTCATTTGGGAGTAATCTCACTGTTTTAGACTTTAAAAGATGATATAATAAATGCAGTGACATTAGATGTGGAATGTTATATGAGAATGAATGTTTCCTGTACTTTAGTCTGGAGACACATGCCCTGGCCAGTGTGGAGGAACGGGAATACAAATGTGACCAGTGCCCTAAAGCCTTTAACTGGAAATCCAATCTGATTCGGCATCAGATGTCACATGACAGCGGCAAGCACTACGAGTGTGAGAACTGCTCCAAGGTACAGTGAAGACTTTAACTGAAATTACCCAGCAATTTGGCTGTAGCTGGTGTTTTCTCGGCGCACGGAGATTATCGCTTTATTTTGTGTGCAGTGTGCTTGAGCACATTTGAATGCCGCTGACGCAGTCGGCGTTCCTGCAGGTATGAGTGCCTTTGGACGCCTGTCTGTCTGCGGAGGTTCAGGAGGGTGACCCTCCCATTTGTTTCCACGTCCCTCCCCAGCAGGTGTTCACAGACCCCAGTAACCTACAGAGACACATCCGCTCGCAGCACGTGGGGGCGCGCGCTCACGCCTGCCCCGACTGCGGCAAGACTTTTGCCACATCTTCGGGCCTCAAGCAGCACAAGCACATCCACAGTAGTGTCAAGCCCTTCATATGTAAGTCAGTCAGAATCTTCATATGTAAGTCTGCACTCTTTTCTAGCTCCATTGAGAGCAATTTTGTGCAATTTCTGTAGCCTTGCTGTAAACTTATTAATAATTGAATTTATTATTCAAAGTAAATTAGTTTTTCTTATGAAGTATGTAATTTGCAAAATTACATCAACTGTCATTGTCTTCATCTTAAAGTGATTTGTTATGATGAAGAATAATTTAAAAAATGATTTAGCGAAATGATATTTTGCAGTGGTTATCCTAAAGAGTGTAATTTGATTCTACTTTGCAGGATTGTGCAGTTACTTCCTAGATAGTTTGAATGTTGAATCGGCTTGAATTTTCTTCAGTCGAGTATGTGTGAGAGTATTCATTTTTAAAGGAACAAAGGCAGATTGGACATACAATGACTGATACCCAATGCTACCCAGACTCACCCAGAACCCCAGACTATCCAAACACACAACCATCTCCATGTTGATCTACATACATCGCCCTGCTAACCATTCCTCCATAATGCTCTGGGTGATGTTGCTCAGCTCATAAGTATCAGTACCTCTAAATAGCAACCATATGTAAGCCTTCAATATACTTAAAATAGGACTCAATTGAAGGTAATCAGCAGAAAATATGGAGCCGTAACTACCAACTATTGGCTGAGCTAAGCGGCCACCACACACCGAACAGCTGTGCATATGCGCTTAAGGGCCTGCAGGAATGTTTCCCCTGTCCCGGCACTACGCTTACTTGTTGAACACCGCCGGCTACCAAATTCACCCAGAAGAAGTTGATTCAAACGCCGAGACGTAATTTATTATTTAAGTTAGAACAGATTTTTATTTGCTGCTTCAAAAAGCGCGGCGTGATGTAAACCTGCAGCCTTTTGGATTCTCCAGAGCACATGGGTGCAGCTGGCGGCATGTCTGTCCCTCACCAGTGCTCAGAGATTTACTGCGAGATGTTACAATAAAACACGCACACATCATGCAGTCCGTGGTGTCAGGCCTGTCTCCAGAGACAACCAAACGATAACAGCAATCAATCCCAAAGTCGCATTTTCATATTTCATCTTTCCTAAATATTCCAATGAAAAGCAATCATTAATATATATTGCAGTTCATTGGTAAGCCACTTTATTTATGTTTTTTTATCCCTTGCCTTGAACCAGGAGTTATATACAATTATATATTGCATGATTATATAATATTTATGGTGAGCTAAGCTGGTAATTAAAATGCTTGACAAATAGGATGTGACAGAACAGAGCGTACAGTGGTGTGATGTATAACGCCCGGCAGGCTGTGCTGCAGGGCACTAAAACAGACTGCCTGACCAGAGGCAGGGGTGCAGTGTAGTGCAGAATGAAGAGCCGGGCATGTTTGTGGGTGTGGGCAGGCTGGGTGTCCCCTTAGGGGTCACGGTGCCACGGGACATGACAGCTACTGTAAAGGGAAGCGCCAGACAGGACTTCAGTCTATGGGAACCCGTCCTGCAGGATAGCATTCATTCAAGTCAGCTTCCTCCTCCTTCTTAAAATAGTTCCATTGTGCTGCATGTCTTTGTGTCTCCATCGCTGGGAATATCCAGTATCTTGTGCTGCAGCACCAGCTCTGTCCATTTCTCACCATGTTAGTCTTTGTAGCCCATAACTGGCAGTCATTTGGAACAAATCACCCGATGAACATCATATAAGGATATTATAGGTGGCTTCCTAGTCCTTCTTGTCTTTGTCTTTTGCATATGTGAATGTAAATGTAAAGATATGCATTATTTGGGGAACTTTTACAGTGATGTATGGGTAGAAATAATGTTGAATCAGGTAAAAAAGCATACAAACATATAAAAACATATAACACAAAAATATTGAAAAATTTGTTCTATATATCTAAATGATGTACATTTGCAGGCATTTTCTTGTCAACTCAAAATTTGGCAGACCTATTTCAAACTTTGCAGAGGTAGGTATGGATGATGAACTGGAAGTAATTAAATTCTGAAACATATCGCCCCAAAACTGAAGCAGCACCACTTAGTGATAGCAAAAAGAAGGGTAAAAGCAGATGACATTTGACCTTGTGAATGGGATGAATAAAAAAGTATTAGATGGATTTGATTACTGTTTCACAAAAACATCATACTGTATGGATGAAGTTATACACCCAATATCATTTTGAGGCAAGTTGTCCCAAAATGAAGCCGCAGCACTGTGTGGTAGCAAAGGATGAAAACGGCACCTGTAGAAGACACTTTATCTTATGAAGACAGTAACTCTGAAAGTATTCTCCAGATATCTTGTGAAGACAGTAACTTTGCAAGTATTCTCCATATGGGTGAAGATTTGAAAGTAGGTCAAATTCTAAGACAAATCACAGAAAAATTGAAGCAATAGCACTTAGTGGCAACAAAGAGAAGGGTGACTTAGACAACATGCTTAACCTTGTGAACTCATTTTGATATTATTACCGTATATACTTTATTTGATATTTGTTGTATTGTACTGCCACTTTAACATTACACTACAAAAACATTACACGGATGAAAATGTACATCTAATAGGCCACAGACAAATTGTCCAAAATTGAAAAAGCAATGAGAGGAGTAGGCAGAGGCTGTAAAGGGAGGTTTGTAGACAAAGTTGGGCTTTTATGGCCTTTCAATAAAGATAAGCCTGTCAGGTATGTCTGGGTAGTATTACAGCAATATTTTCGTAAGACTGTATATTCACTTGGTGAGACTTATCATGGGGTAAGATAGTGAGCATGCCATATGCATGCATGCTTATCTTAACTAGCCAAGCATTAAAATAAAAATATGTTTACTTCCAAAGTTAGAATGTCAATATAACAACTATTTTATTGTTTTCTAGTGTTTAGTTTTTGCAACTGAGGGATTTGGTACAGTATGCAGATTTTATATGGGGCCTATGAAGCAGTTTTTTGCTAACTAGCTGGATCTCGTGTGTAGCCCCTGTATATTCCATATGTATATGTGTGTGTCTGTATATACGATATGTATATGTGTCTGTCACAGTAATTAGTGTTACATCACATCAGTCATAGTGCGAATGAGATAAAAATAGAGCATAAATATCTTAAAATACAAAAAATATACAGCTATAAATTAGATTTCCAGACATGGATATTAAAACATAAACAAAGGAATACAAGGAAACACCTAATTGGTGGATAAATATTCTGCAAATTAGAAAGTAATTGAAATGTATAATAAATAAAAAGATGTAGTTTCAGAATTACATGTCATAACTAGAATTCACAGCATTTAAGGAAAACCACAGTTATTGGCTTTCACGTTTCCAGGTGATCTGTTGTGCTTCTGAGAGCAGTGCTTCTAGAAATAGTAGAGGTTGGGGAGTGTGGGGCGAGTACGGGTTACTGTAGATGGACAGAGCAGGATACTGGGCAATAAAATGCTGTCATTCCGACAGCCCCCTTATGTAGTTACTGTTTAAGCTTTAACTCATTACTTTCAACTATAGTGTGTTTCTGTCTTTCTGCCTCTTGGCTGGTGCTGTGTACTGCTTGTATGATTTATGACAGCTGTAGAACATAGCAAACTCTGATAGGTCAAATAGTGTCATTCCCACAATAAAAACAAAACAGGCTTACTGCTCCTATTTTGGGCCATCTATGTAGATTACATAGCCCAGTGTTTCTCAGCCCGGTCCTCAGGGGCCCACAGACAGTGGGCTGTCTGGGAGGGAGCAAAAATGTAGACCGCCTGTGGGTCCCCAAGAACTGGGTTGGGACCCACTTCCATAGACTGATTTGTTTTGATGAACTGGTTGACCTTAATCAGCTTCATGTGAAAGTTGGCTGACAGGACTTGTTGCTCTGGACCAACATCTGTACTGTGTGTGATGGGGATACGTCTGTCTCCGTGTCCACTGCAGGTGAGGTGTGTCACAAGTCCTACACGCAGTTCTCCAACCTGTGCCGCCACAAGCGGATGCATGCCGACTGCCGGACACAGATCAAGTGCAAGGACTGTGGCCAGATGTTCAGCACCACATCCTCGCTCAACAAGCATCGCCGTTTCTGCGAGGGGAAGAACCATTTTGCCACAGGAGGCCTATTTGCGCAGGGGATGTCACTCCAGAGCGCCGCCGCGCTGGACAAAGCAGGAATTGCTGGGATGACCCATGGCAGCCCTGGATTGACAGACTACTTTGGGACTAACAGACATCACAGCAGCCTGACATTCCCCACGGCTCCCAGCTTTCCCTTTAGCTTCCCTGGCCTTTTCCCCTCTGGACTGTACCACCGACCTCCGCTCATCCCCGGCACATCCCCAGTGAAGGGGCCGTCAGGTTTGGAACATCCAGGTAACAACCCCTTAATGCCGTCGCTGCAGCAATGCCCAGCTGAGCGGGACCTGATCAAAGCACTAGAGAAAGAGTCCCCTCTTGAGCCATCTAAGGTCACCAAACTCCAAATGGAAGCATCCTCTGAGCCAAGGTGTGCCGCTAAACTGAGTGACCACTCAGAGAGCAGCGACCTGGATGATGTCAGCACCCCGAGTGGCAGTGATCTGGAGACCACATCTGGCTCAGAACTTGAGAGTGACCTGGAGAGTGACCGGGAAAGGACTCGGGACAGTGGCAAAGTGACAAAGAGAAAATCTGGAAGCCCCCTCCCCTTAGTTAATAACAACAGCAAGGACTTCATCGGCCACAGCCTCTGTCCACAGACTCTGGATGAGCACACAGCTGTTTCTGGTGCAGTCAATGACTCCATCAAGGCCATAGCTTCAATCGCAGAGAAATACTTTGGATCTACGGGGCTCACTGGACTGCAAGACAAAAAGGTGGGTGCGCTGCCATACCCAGCCATGTTCCCCCTTCCCTTCTTCCCAGGCTTTTCACCACCCCTCTACCCTTTCCCTGAGAGAGACCTGCAGCCGTCCACTCTAAAGGGAGAGTCGCAGTCTCCCCCAGCCGAGGCCAAGAAAGGCCAAAGCAGGAACTCTGATTCACCATTTGACCTCACTACCAAACGCAAGGAGGAGAAACTCACTCCCTTTCCATCCTCAAAGCCTGACGTGTCACAAGCAGCCAGTCAGGACCAGCCGCTGGATCTAAGCATGGGCAGCCGGAGTCGCAATGGACCCGGCCAGACTGACCCAGACTCAAAGAAGAGCCACGTGTTTGGAGAGCAGAAGGCAGAGACGGAATCACAGAAAGCGGACTCCTCGTTGCAACATGCTCGGCCCACGCCCTTCTTCATGGACCCTATTTACAGGTAATGTGAATCCTCAGCACCAAGCTACAGAGGCTAATCAGGGCGGTGGTGTGTGGCTCATCCTCTGTGCCTGTGATCGGAATGTTGCAAACACAGCTTCAGCACAATAGTCCCATGTCTGTGGGCCCTTGAGGAAGGCCCTTAACCCCCCAGCTCTGCAGGCACCATAGATGAATGCCCATTGCTCTGAATTTCTCCACAGAAATCAATAAAGTCTCCTTATTCTTACTATATTACACTGAATGAATTGTCCTTACTATAATATAACACTGAATGAAATGATTACATTCTGCATTTTTCACGAAATATGAAGACTGTGTTTTTGTGTGGTTACGTGCCAATAAGAGCTAACAGAATTCTAATATTAGCAGGGTTGAAAAGAGGAAGATCAGTGATCCGTTTGAGGCTCTCAAGGAGAAGTACATGCGACCAGGTCCCGGATTCCTCTTTCACCCCCAGGTATGTGGCGAGCTCCATCACTGCCGTTATTCTTCCCAGACAAAATCAAGTTTCAGTTGCTCCTAAAGATCCTGTGCAAATTTCAAGGCAATTCAACTAGATTACACTGAAAAAAAAACAGTTTAGGGAAGGAAGTTTTGACAGATGTGGATACTTGGTATTATACCTTTTTCAGTTCTGTCTCTTCAATCACAGAATACCGTGAAGTTTTCAAAACTGTGTTCATCTAAATGTATTTGTGGCTGGATTAGAGAATCAGAAGATCTACTTTAGAAAAGGAGACAATATGGTGACACAATGGTGGCATCCTCTGGTGGGCCCAGTCATACTTCTGTACAGGGATTCATTTGTATAGATGTACAGGTCACTTTAGAACAAGGAGGAACGACAATTTTAACTTTCAAGACGAAGAAGAGAAGAAATTGAATCAATATTGAAAATTATTGATTGAGGGCCATCATACTGAGCGACGTGCCACTCATTTACGAAGTTCTGATGTGTGGGATGAAATACTGGAACACAGCATTTTGATGGTGGCTCCTAGAAACCATTCCGTCAGGTTCCTGTAAGGGTTAGACATAACATTTTGTCTCTTGTGTCTGCATATTGTCACTGAGCATACGAACAGAAAAATAAACATTTCAGCCTGAGGTGAGTTTTCCAAAGCTTTCTTAATGCTACATCATTTGTAAGTTCTATGTTAAAATACAGAACTTACAGATGATGTAGCATTAAGGAGGCTTTGGGAAACTCACCCCTGAACAGGACAGATATGGGCTGCTAGCCCCTCACCAAATAATATGTTTGCTACAAATGCAGGTTGATTCTGACTATTGTTTGTCTTGTTCCACTTCCAGTTTCGTATGCCCGACCAGAGGACCTGGGTAAGTTGTTTTCAGCACAGAGTTCTTGCTCATATGCTTCAGAATTAAAACTCTACAGCTATGTCTGCAAATAAGTAATGCATGAGCCCTGTTAGGCTGATGCAATATTTTGACCAATGCATTAATAACAGGTGTGTCCAGTCTTTTGATTGGTACTGTACTTTGAAAATGAGGAATTGTATAGTGAAATATATATTATATGTGTGTGAGTCAATTTATATCCAATATGTAGTACATGTGCAGTAGAAACCCTTCAGTCCCTTTGAAACAAAAGGAGAATATGTAATATAAAGAGGAAGGAGAAAAGTGGAATAAAAAGAGAGGAAAAACAGGGAAGGTGCTACACAGAGGAGAAATTACTGTGGTTGCCACCTGCCTGTATGCTGGTGTTCTGTTACAACTGGCCTGCTGTGCCATACATATATATACATACAGACGCTCATCTACTTACAAATGAGATATGTTCCGAACAGCCATTTGTAATTTAAAGGGTATATGCAAGTACAAAGAACTAGGATGGTGGGAGTACGCACACTGCACTGCTGCATGGCGGGAGTAGCGGGCAGAAGTCGTGCTAGGCAGAATTGGCGCGCAGAGGAAAAAAAAATATGTTGTGGACAGGAAATGGGGAGCCAGAGGAACACAATTTGGACTCACAGTCCTCTTCGTCCGCATGTCTGAAAGTTTGTAAGTTGAGGAGTACATATATATTTTTTATATATGTACACCTATATATATATATGTGTATATATATATACACATATAGTGGTACCTTGGTTCTGATCTTATTTTTCCCATAAGAAATAATTGAAAACCAGTGGTTCCCGGCTGCCCAAAATTCCACCTAAATATGTGTAATAAAATAAACAGGTAAAAACAAAAAAAAAAAATTCTAAATGGCTTCCAAAAGGATAAAGATCTTATCCCAACATTTCTCCTGTCCTGCCCCATTCATCTGCTCCTTCCGGGTGCCACACCCTCTCTTTAACCTCATGTGGGATCCCCATGTGATCAGCTGTTTCGGGTTATTGTCATTAGTCCTCTGTATTAAGTCCGCGTTTCAGTTTGTTTCCCCAGTCCCACGCGGTCGGTGCGTTTGACTTGGTTACAGCGCTGGCTTAAAGTAATGCATTCTGATCCAGATGCAATGCATTACGGTTAGATGCATTGCGACTTCTTACCTGGCTGCACAAACTGGAACTGCCTCCGTGATGACACACCTTTGTCTTTATTGGCTGAAGAGTTTAGTTACACGCATGACGTTTGTATCCCAGGCGGATCCGATACATAATCTGCTCTTTCTCCCGAATATCACGTAAAGCAGTGAGGACTAGTTTTCGGTTAATTTACCTGGTAAAATAAAGTTTAAATAAATTACATAAATGCTCTGATAGTACACATAAGTTAGCGGTTTATTTATTGTTAGTTACTGTAATGTTGCGCTGCTTTATTTGGTTCGTCCAGTCTGTGAAGAAGCCATTCAAGTAAGAATTGCATTGTAGTATAACTCATTTCCTGGCGCGTGCAATTTATATTAGGTCAGCGTTCACGGTTCGACTTCTGATATTCAGATCGAGTTCTAGGTCAAACTGGTTTGTTCGACTTTCAAGAAATTCGAGTTCTAGTGAGTTCGAGAATCGAGGTACCACTGTATATGCACATACACACAAATACCCCAAATAAATACGCTTATGTGTTAGCAATTAAATTCTGAATGCACTTTAAGTGACCTAGACGAAGAAAAAGCTTTTCAACTTTCATTCATTCCAATGCCCAGTAGCCTTTGTGTACTTGTCACATAATCAAATGCAGCTGAAAATAAAACTGCTCTACAACTGACCCTCATTAGTGTACATACATATGTTCGCCAGTTTGAAAACTGTCCTTTAGTAAAAAGACAAGATCATGAACAAATTTTTGAAAAGGAAAATTTTCTGAAAAAAATACTCGATCCTGAACCAACAACCTACTGCAATGGGGAGGGGAAAAAAAGCAAATGGACGGTATAGTGATGATTATCTGAAATATCGATTCACATTCCTGTTAATTAACATTAATCAATGGTGTGCCCTGGGATAATTACTTCATAAAAGTGTGCCGTGGAAAAAATGGCTGAGAAACACTGTTTTTACACAAGAATATTGTTTCCATACATACACTGCCAGTCAAAGGGTTTTGAATATTTTAACTTTGTCGTGATTTATTATACTTTAAGAACAATCAGTTCCACTTGCAAAACAAAGGTCCAAGATGGCAAGTAATGCTACAAATGACAAATACTGCAGTGTAACAAATAGCTCAAGACTTCTTCAAATAGGCACCTTTCACACTCAGTGTATTTTTCTCAGTGTATGTTTCTGAGACACTGCTGAAGAAGGGCCCCCAAATGATCCAAACTAGTTGACCCTGTAGCCTTGACCTTTCAATCCTTTTATCCCAGACTAGCCCAATGGGGTTAAGGTCAGGTGACTGTGCAAACCTGGCCGTCACTTTCACAGGTCACTGCTTAGGCCAACTCATCACTTTCACACGTGATTGTGCAGGCCGGACCATCACTTTCCCTCTTCCTTCTTCAGATGGTTTGGCCAAGGATATTTCAGTGAGCACATGCTAAAATATGGCTTTCTGAAAAGCATTTCACGATCAGTGTAGATTTGTAAATAAGTATAGTATAATAGCCCCTTTTAATGGAGACTCTGAGGCCAGTACCGCTCTTCCATCACCTCACATGGTGAAGGAACAGAGAGGTCAAACTCATTATGTTTATCAGTGTCACAGACATGGCACTGAAGAATGACGGAATGGGCACTGTGATGACTGCTGTAGATAATGGAGCCTGCTGATAACATTAATAGTATTTGCTTTTTTGGGAGGGAAGCTAAACGAAAGGGTGGAAATGTGGCCCTGCTCCGCATCACTTCCACGGTAATGGCCTCTCAGGACAGGAGTGGGAGGTGGGGTGCTGTGTTCTAATTGTCTCTTTGGAAATGAAGGAGTAATGGTGTTTTTGCAGTGAAGGGGGTTCCCATTTCAGACATCTGGTTCCAGATAAAATCAACAATGCATCTTGCTAATTCCCTAACACTCAGCCTCACTGTCATTTAAAGAAAGCCAATCAGCAGCTCAGACTGGACATATACTTGTGCAAATGCTTATTTGTGTCTCAATCCCTACCTGCCTATTACTGCATGGCCCTAAGTAAAAACCTTATATTGTAAACCAAGCTGTTTATCATGAAGGCTTACGAGAGGCAAAACATGCAAAAAAACAATTGCACATTGATGGACATTGTGGCCCATCAACTGAAACACACAGAAGGGTAAAGCCACATTTACAAGGTTCAATGCATCAACATTAAGCATATCACAGCATATCCTACACCAACCATGTATAGATAAATTAATTCTTTATTTTAGTTTGCTTTAGAAAGAAAGATAATACATAATTTGACATAAGTTCAGTCATAAGAAATAATTTGATATGTATATTGTTTACCGATAGGGCAGAATATTGATTTAGTGACCTAGGCTCATGATGAATAAAGGTGGGACAGTGGGAGTAACATCACTGCTTTGTAAAGATGAACAGAACAAGCAGCAGAAGTTTGCTAGTCACAGAAGCAAGAAAAGCAGTTAATGAATGAGCTGTGAACACGTGAAAGGCTCGTTGCTTCGGCCTAGAGTTACAGTGCCAGGTCTGCAGCACACTGAGGACAGCTGACAGGTTTAATACTGCTAATGTTTGCATGAATGATGGCATATACTGAAAAGCAGAAACAAACTGTATTTTACTCAAGTCCATAAAGAGGGCAATGAAACATATATTGCATGTTTTTAAGAAATATGAAAGCTTTTCATTTTGATCTAGATAGCTATAGTGCTCCAATGCAGAAACAGTCTGATTCATGGTCCTGGCACCAGCTTAATCACCGCCTCGCAATCAAATGGAGTTGACACACCACATCCTCTGTGGGCACTAGTGCAAGCTTTCGGCTGCTGGGTTTTGACCGTCAAGGCAGTCAGGAACTTTACACTCCACTGTCATTTCTAATCAGCTTCTCCTCACTGGGGTTATCAGTCATGGATCAGATTTCCTTCCCAGCCTCTCGCGTGGCCCGCGGAGGAGCACAGGGGGCTGGGGTGGGCGGGGGGGGGGCGGTGATGGAGTGCCGTGCCGGAAGCGACGGCCCGGATCACTGCTGATTTGTGACTGTATTAAACAAGAAAATACAGAAAAAAAAATTCAATACACAGAAAGTAATGCAAATTTGTATCCTCTAGAAAAGAATGTAGGTAGAGCTGAGTAGAGCTGATGGGGGACTGGCAGGCTGGAGCCTTCAGGGAGGCTCCGCTCTCCACCCAGTGATATCATTATTACCCGTGTCTGGCCCTTGATCAGTAATGTCAACATCTTTCATATTGACGAATGTGCTGTCCGCTCGCATTGTGCAGGGAATGGTTTACAGCCCGCCAGTGATTATGAATCACACCGCAGCTCAGCCACTCTCCACCCCGCACCGGGCACATTCCCCCTTGACAACTATATGCATCTACACTTTCCTCAGAGGACTCTCCCCATATTGGATGAAAGACTTTTAGCAAATTGGCAGTGCTTTCTGTGGGAGCGTGTGCATGAACGCGCTGCTGGTGAACAGAGGGGCTCCATAGGAGCTTCGCTGGGCCGTACAGGCAAAGAAGGCTTTCTTCTTACCCCAAAATTCATAACAAATTATTAACATTTAATGCAGATTTTATTTCACAGTATCTACAAAGGTTATGTGTGCAGAGCTGTTATGACGTTCTGTGAAGGCAATAACCACCTTGAGTCAAAATTTTAAAAAATAATTTGAAAGAAGTTTACCCTCTGAGAGGGTGCCAGGCCACAGATTAGTGTCTGCAAGAATAACAGGGTTTATATGTGGTGCCCGTCTAAGTCAGAACAAAAGAAAAACAGACAACCATAAATTCTAGTGTATAAAGCAGCAAATACACACACCTGAGTATAACTGCACAGGTTAAACAACAGAGTCATAAACTCAGCTGTAAATAGAAGCAGAATAGGACCATTTTCCTGGAGATTATGCTGTTCTTGTTTGTAGCAACCAATTGGAGTCTCTTTTCCTTCCAGATGTCAGCCATAGAGAACATGGCAGAGAAACTGGAGACGTTTAACTCCCTCAAACCAGAAGCGGGTGACCTCATGCGTTCTGTCCCATCCGTTTTCGACTTCAGGGCCCCCCCAAGTACTATCCCAGACACCCTGCTGCGTAAGGGCAAGGAACGCTACACATGCAGGTAATGACAGGGTTAATAAAAGACTTCATTAGTGACTTATTTACTTGGGGGCCAAATGGGAGCTGCTCTCCAATCGTGCATAACTCAAGTATTTGCACACTGATGTTTTCCTGATCACATGATTGATATGGTTCATGATCTTGGGGGCTGCACTTTCATGTGTTTCTGTCTCATTTCTGATGAAGTTCCCCACTCATGATCCAGTCGGTCTTTACTCTTCTAAGTCTTTTCCTTCTGGACAATAGGAGTCTAGCATGGTGTAGAATGCTCATATTCTTTCAATGGGAGCGCAACAGAAAAGGTTCAAGTACCTTCATGTATGATTGAAGAATGGTTCACAATTACCCAGAAAAAAACTAAATTTGTTCATATTTGCATGTATTAATTTCCTGCCATAGCGTTACTCTATAGTATATCATAGCAACTGAATGCATTTTGGAAAATCTGTAAAACAATTATGTTTATTATGACTGATCAAACATAATTCTATAGATTCTTAGAATGGATTGTATATATTAATTAAAGTGGATCTTCTGAGTACTTTTATAGTAATTTGTCTGTTACCATGGATGCCCAATATTTTCATGATTGAAAGTACTGTCTATCTTGCAAATGTGTTCATGCCATAAAATTTGCCCTATCAGATACTGTGGAAAGATATTCCCACGCTCTGCTAACCTGACGCGACATCTGAGGACACACACAGGGGAGCAACCATACAGGTACGGTGCTCACAGACAAACACATTCAGACAACATCATCGGCTTTACCTTCACCGGGGATAAACAGTAGGAGAAATGTAAATAAATACTGAAATATTGGTAGGAATATGGTCACACATTGCCCAACCATTAAAAATATATACTTATTGTAAGCAATGGTATTATCTTACGTCAAAGCAGTAAAACCACAAAATCTCAAACCAGATTGAGGCCATGTCTATGTGATGCTGGGGACAAGAGCAGCTTCCTGCACATTCCCCACCTTAAAAGGAGAAATTCAAGTCAGTCCAGCTGCAGTGGAAATTGAGTTTGGGGCTCCCAGTTCACACGTTCAAGGGTTACACCAACATGACAGGGCCTCATGCCCTGATAGGGACTCCATAAGCACATACAAGTTCCTTTTTTTAGTAGAGTAATCCATTAGTATGTACTCTGCACAGACGTTGTCCCAGAGCATGTTGTCCATGCCTAGGTGAGCATTCTCAAACTATTCTATGTGTTTTTCTCTACGGTTAAAAAGCCTGAAACAATTATCATTCTGTTAAATAATTTGCACAATGAAAAATGGTTGTCAGAGTCAGGGTGACTAGAGGGGTTTTAAAGTCTGGGGAAGGAAGTTGGGTGAAAAATTGGGGCGATGAGGGCTGTGGGCAATAATCCAGGACCAGCAGTTGGAATAATTATTTTCTGTTTGAGAGTAATCTAAAAGACAAGTACAGTATAATCCCAGGGGAGCCCCATTGACCACAGGCTATAAACATGGATACCTCTGTTGCTGGTGTGATAGACTAAACTGCACATGCTGGCAAGGAATTAAAGGTCTCTGCTGTTTATTGCAGTTTTTGGGGAGATAGCAGAGGTTCCTAAGGGAAAGTCAATTGTGAAAGTTAATTCCAGAAGAAGAAAAGATGTAATCATGGTGTATAATTTTGCATGACGAATCTTGGCTTTGTGTCTAATTTCAGAGAGTTAGAACAAAATTTGTTGCATGCTTGTTTTGAAAGCAAAGAATGTAATTTCTTTGTCCTGGCTAAAGATGAGAGAAGCCTGTTTTTTTTTTACCTTCAGTAGATTTTCCATCATATCTTGAAAAAGCCAAGGAATAAGTCTGTGTCTGTGCTCATTTGAGTGCATACGTGTTGACATGCAGGCATGCATCTGCATTAGCGCTATGATGACCTCATATCTGTCTGCGCAGGTGTAAATACTGCGACCGGTCCTTCAGCATTTCATCCAACCTGCAGCGGCACATTCGCAACATCCACAACAAAGAGAAGCCTTTTAAATGTCACCTGTGTGACCGATGCTTTGGTCAGCAAACCAACCTGGATCGCCATCTGAAGAAGCATGAGAATGGGAACCTCTCAGGTAAAGGCTGCACTCTGGTGCAACTGCATAATATCTGCAGCCTTGCATTGGACTATTCACCATTTCATTAATATTTCATTGTAAACTCACTCTAGCTGCACTTAGGCCTAGTCGACTCTTCACCAGTATGAACGTTTGAAATGTGCTACATGCCTCACAAAAGTATTTGCTAAATACTGGTAATTGTGAATGTCACAGTAGTGTTTGATGGGTAAGATAATTTGTATTGCTGCAGATTGGAACTCAAACTTAATTGTATGTGCTAGGTGTATGCAGAGATATATGTCTTACTAAGTCAATCGAATGCTTGAAATGGTGTAGGTAGTACATAGTCTCTATATTGCAGCAAAGTAGTCAACCATTTCGTATATTCATTCAGATACATGCGAACACCCACTGTGCAAATTCAAAGGTGAAAATGTGCTACAGCCAGTATCCTGTTTCTTGAAAAACATTTCGGACCCTAGATTCAATATCCTTTTCGTTTTTCCAGGCACGGCCATGTCGTCCCCCCAGTCTGAGCTGGACAGTAGCAGTGCTATCCTGGATGACAAAGAGGACTCGTACTTCACTGAAATACGAAACTTTATTGGCAACACGGGCCAAAACCAGCCATCGCCCGAGCAATCAGAGGAAGGGTGAATATCTTCACCTTTAGTGCTTTACAGGAATAAGCAGGCACATACTCTGCAATGCTCTGCAAGACACATGCTATAGCAATACACTCCTCATATGTTTGAAACTCTAATGCAGGGGTGGAGTGGTGGCTCTGAGGCTAGGGCGTCTGCGGCAGTGATCGGGAAGGCCAGGAGTGACACTATTCTGTTGGGCCCTTAAGCAAGACCCTTAACCTACAATTGCTTCATCCTGGGTGTGATGTTAATCTACATCCAGCCCAGTAAGCAGGTCCTCCAACTTCCAAAGAAAATCTGGGGGTTGGTGGCAGGATTGGCACTCCGGCCACCAGAAAAAGAAACTCACACTGTTCCATTCAGACTAGTGTGGTGCTGAGGTCTCACCTGCCGCATGGCTGCACTCAGGTTCTCATTCCTGAAGTGGATTGTCCTGCGGTGCATGTGGCGACACTGTTCTCAGCCTATGCTCCTTACTGCTTCTTACCACTCCTTACCGGAACCAGAAGGAGTGAGCGAGGAAGCAGAGCAGGGCAAGAGTTCCCATCTCTACTGTTATACAACCTGGGTCAGCCCATGTAGAATAGATTCACAGTTTTCAAATTGCAAGCTCACAGTTGACACGGGTCAGATTTACTGTATTAGTCTGTAGTTTCATTTTGTTTTTGTCAGCAGGACAGAAACAAATAGATGAGTCTGTAGGATGTGACAGAAATGTTGAGTGCTGAATGAAACTGAATACTCACAGCGTAAGTAAGCAACTAACAGCATTTCCAAAGAAACATACACTGACAAACAAAGGGGTGAAAAAGCAAACATATGTGTAATCACACTTAGACGGCTCTCGCCTCACAGTACCAACACGGCAAGGACACTCACACATGCAAAAACACATCAAACCAACCTCTCCATTGCAAGTACGCAGGGCTGCAGGCTGAATGAGGAGATGATTATTCTCAAACATCACAGAGTCACGCAGCTTGAACATTATTCTGCAGCCTTTATTAATTAGCCTGTTGCCTGAGGAGGTTTGGTGTAAATACAAGGCAGTCATTGCTTATGACATTCGGGATAATTACCACATATGGATACATCCAGAAATATTGACTTTAGGCCATACATCCATATATTTTATTACTATTGTGTATTTCATTTATGTGTATTTTCATTACTACACACACTGATGAAACAGTGATGAACTTAGCAGGCCAAATTTTTACCTTGTTGCATAGTTTAATTTTGCAAGTGAAAAATAATTTTAAAAAGTCTTTTTTATTATTAAAAAAAGCTTCCGAATTGAGAAATCATGCAAGAAAAATAAGTGCCAAAAGTGCTTCAAATGAAATGGTTATGGAGGAGGGTACAGCCCTGGTCTCCACTGCTGAAGCAGCAGCTCTGTCTGCCCACATCTGGCTACAACATGTCTCTCAACAGGAAGTGGGCAGAGCACCTGGGTCGTGGGGGTGTCGTGTTTCCTCTCACAGCCCTGCTCCCTTGATGACTTTTGATAGATATTTTATCCCCAGCAAATTACCACATTTGAAAGCGCAATTAGCAAATCTGTTTTCTTAATCATGGAACGCTCAGCTGGTCCAGCCCCCATCTTCAGCATCTTTTCCTCAAAAACACAACCATGCTGGCAAGCCCTTAACTTTTGCCAGTCCATTTCTCAAGCCTCTCTAAGTACTAAACAACTGTGTTTTGATAAAAAAAAGGTGATAGAGATTTCAAATGTGCCACTTTATTCGTACACTGTGTTGGCGAGTGATTGTAAGCTCAGCTTTTCTTTTACAAATAGATCATTTCCTGGTTTGATGGGTTCTCTAATCTGAGGGAGGACTTTGTTGATATTTTGATTTTATTCTCCTGTGGCGGGGGTGTGTTGGGGCTGAGGCAGGACTCTTTGTGTTAGCAATGGCATTTTTGGGAGCTGACGAGAGACGCCATGGACCATAATTAGTGAATCAGTTTTAGTGTGGTTCCAGATGATTTAACAAATGGTGGTTTCCTGCGGTGCTGAGACACTGGACAGATTAAGTCACTGTGAGTTTTGATAGCTGGCCTTTTTTCCCTCCGGGACTGAGAAAGGGCCGCTTGGCAGCACCCTCATAACTCTTCAACCAAATGGGGCTGTCAGCTAAATATTTTGCCTATTAGATGACTACAAGATAGTAGGAAAATAAACAAGAGAAAAACCCAAGTGAAGGAGCTAAGTGCTGGTGGACAGGGTGTATGGGTCCAGTGCCCAGAAGGCCTTTGAATCTTAATGACAAATGGGATTACCGCTTCTCCACAGCTGCTGTGTTTTTCTCTTCCTCTCCTCATTGTTTTTGGTGGGGCGAGACGCACTAAGTGTTTCAAGGAAAGCATGGACAGCTGAATTAAACAGGGGCCACACAGAGAATTCGGATACTGCATGATAGGTTTGTGTGCTGGAGATGCATGTTATAATTCGATACGATAGCACTTATTACATTTTAAAACTTCTCTTATTTGCTTTGTTTATTGGAGGATGAACAGTAGTCAGTTTGAGGAAGAGAAGGCTTTGCTGCCCCGCCAGGAGTCACATGACCTGGAGGAAGATGAAGGACAAGAGCTGGACATCAATGAAGAGGAGAGGCCACATGATGATACCGTGGGCAAGTCTGCGAATGAAGCCTTCCCCAGCCGCCTGGAGGACGACATTATTCACAGCGAGACTGAATTTGAAGAAGCGAATGAAAATGACCTGAATTTCAAGACCTTTCCAAGGAGGTACCTGATACATATCTAAGGCAGAGCATAAAACACACATGCAATTAGTTTTTTATTTGCACTCCTGAACATCCATCAGTCCACCCATCCCTCTTCCAAGGTATCCAATATGGGGAGCCAGTCCCAAGCAGCATAGGATACAGGGCGGGGCACCACTTCAGATGGGATTTCAGCCCTTTTTAGGGCATTATGTACTAACACTACTCAACAAAATTGAACTAATTTTCATTACATAATGCCGTGTTATATAAGGTGTTGTTACACACTCTGCCCTACAGTCATAAGACTTACTTACATTGTAGCAGTTTCAAATGAGTCATGATGGGTCTTCCAGGTTTGAGGATGACGAAGACCAGACCGGCTTCTCAGCACTGGAGCACATTCGCCACATTTCTAACATGCACAAGATGGAGGAGAGCGAGTTCAGCGACAGCGATGCCGGCTTCATGAGCAGCCACCTCCCGGACGCCATTAAACCGCCACTCTACAGGAAATCCAAGTCCCAGGTAATCCCTCGCCTTCCTTTTAACATCTTAAACGGACGGCATTTATATAGCGCTTTTCTACTCTTCCGAGTACTCAAAGCACTTTACAATTTTATGCCTCACATTCACCCATCCA
>JABFDZ020000040.1:17628288-17640602 GCA_019775955.2 Pollimyrus isidori | reverse complement strand
TGGGGTGAGGAGAAAGCAGGGCTTGAACCGGCAACCCTCTGGTTGCCGAACGGTTGTACTGCCCTCTGCACCACCATAAAGAAGATCTTCTTAAGCTTTGTTACCATCATCTGTGTGCCCCTGTGCCAAGCACAGTCACAAAGACCTGTGTAACTAGCATGACGCCTGGTCATTCTGGTGATGCCTCTGTCTGCGCATGTTTGTGTCTAGAGCTCTGTTTCTTTTCTGTTCACGGCCACTCTCTCCTCCACCTCCTGCTAAGGCGTACGCCATGATGCTGTCTCTGGCCGACAAGGACCCCCTCCACGCAGCTTCTCACGCTTCATCCAACGTGTGGCACAACCTGGCCAGGGCAGCTGCAGAGTCCAGCCAAGTATGATAGACACACATGCCGACCCAACAGAACCAGCCGCACTGGAGCGAATCGTCTAACAGACCACTGAAGAGGAAGCCTTACACATTCGTATGGTGGCCTCTCCCTCAGTAAAGTGAAATCAAATAAAAAACAAAAGGACAAAATATGTGGTGACCTTAAATGATTGCATAAAAAATGGTGAAGGTAATCGTGAAAAATGATAATAATAAGTAATTATTATTTATTGTGTTTAGTTTTAATGTTTTGCACAGCAAAGGCAGCTGGTAACTCAAAAGACCAATGTAATGTTAATGTAACATTGACATAACATTGCTAATTAGTATAAGTGCAAAGATAGGGTCTGTCAAGCTGAGAGAGTCTGCTTCAAAACAGAAATTTTAACGTTAACCTGAGCACTCCTTCTACTATTTGTGTATATTTCCCCCAACATAAGGGCAGGGGCCAGGGGGATCCATTACTGTGTAGCTTTTAAAATGCATTAGAGTGCGGTCCCCTTTAACGTCAGCAGAAGTACGGCTTTTGTAACACATTCGCAAAAGCTGAGTTAGCAGAATGAATGAAATAAACCAACAAACAAACAAATAAATAAAACTAAATAATAAATACAATTAAAACAACTTTACCAGAACACCAGTTTTAAAAATCCTTTAAACTCATTCCATTGTATGTTGTAATAATAAGAGCCAGTACCACCGGTATCTGCACAATCAAATCATTGTCTGAAATTGTCTAGAAATTGTTCAGTACTGCACTCTTTCCCAGCATACTTAACTTTCTGTGAACTGAAACAACTTTTTAGTGGAATCAACTTTTTTAAAGAAAAAGTAGCAAGTACTAATGTTTGTTACCATTTAGTGAATGGCACCTATAAATCCAACCTCCTCCTATTCAGTCAATGCAACCACTAGATAACCTGAATGCTAGTCGTTGGCCGCCCCGTTTTCGTGTCTCTTGTCATCTTTAGACAATCATGTTTTACTTTCATTGTTGTTGATGTTATTGTTGTGTATGTTGGGAATTGTATTTATTTCTTGCTGACCTGTAGTTTGTTTACGGAATAGCACTGCTCTTATCCCAGTGGACAGGAGATTCCTCACTGGATTTGATTCATAAATTAATGGGTTTGTAGATTTACAATACCATGAAAGCTGGGTAGTGTTACATATGGCATTCCCTCTGTATTCCTCTAATGAAAATGGTTGATGAAATAGATATTACTTAGGTTTTTTGTAAGACAATTTATTGATTCAACTGTAAAAAAAGAGTTAAAAATAGTAGGTATTATTTCCTCATAACCGCATGATTGGTCTGGATATAACTGTATCTGATATTTTTTACGGTTGTCTGCAAGCTTGTGTGATGTTCAGTCCATGTTAATCCTTTGTGCCAAACCTATTATAAATAACAGATTATATTCACAGATTTTCTTTCCCATGTTGAGGGACCAGATTTTTTCCTGTTTTGTTGTTGTTTATAATATCATTTTAAAAGTAATCAGCAAGTTGAGGTACTTTGTTTTAATGCTTTCTACAATGTAACTGTATGCATTTCAATACAATACTATGGGAGGAGCAACTAAAAAAAATAAAGGACTACATTGTGGGAAGATTGGGCATGCCGCCTCACTGCTACGTGGCTCTCTGCTCTTGGACTGCCTCGCTGTCTTTTCCACGACCACATCATTCAGCTTCTTTGTGAAATCAGCGAAGTGCCGCTTGGTATTTAGCATAAGCCCACAAGTTGGAGAGGGAGACTCACTGTGACATTTGGAGTGGGGGCAGGAATATGCCTTTATTCAAGGCCGGCCACAGCTCCACTGGGCCATGATGGATGAGGTAGGGAGGCACGATGACCCAGCTCATCGCTCATGGGCTCAATAAGGTTCAGATCTTGTGGGCCTCACTGCCAAAGCCTCCTTCTTATCATTGCTCATGCATGTGGGCAGACATTGTCCTAAAAAACTGGATCTATTGTCAGTAAGATTTTGGGGGAGGCGTAGTGGGGGGTGAGGGGGTTCAGATATGTACCCATACTGCTACTGTTTTAAAATCCTTATTGATGTTTAAGTTCTCACCAATACTACTGTCACACTACCCACTTGTGCTCAACTCTGCAGGGAGCTCAGCTTTGATGAGGTCAGAATAGGTCACCTTATACTGATGAGGTCACCCAGACTAAGCAGCACTTGATTAGGGCTATCTATAAACAATGTGCTTTCTTACAGTGAAATCCACAACTTAAGGTTGCAGCCTCTTACAGGTGTAAGGTCTCCTGTAAGTATGCCCTGTGTGTGGGGGCAGGCTTGACATTTTCATTACCAAACTCCGTACTGCCAGACGTGTAAACCTGTAAATCTTTTACCTTTTTTTCTAAAAGCGACAGCCCACCAGCATTGTGCTGGATATAATTCATGTTACTTTATTGGAAAACTTAAGATGCAAATGTTTTTAGTTCCACCAAGGATAATGTACAAAGCAAGAATTTTCACAGTTTCTGGCTACTTTATAGGTGAGTATCAGAGACTGGGAGCTTACATGGGGGGATCAGGATCCCATATCTGCCATTGTCTCAATTACATTACAAAATTATAATCAATAACATTCCGGAGTTGGCAGCAGAATATGTGCGTTCATGTACAGAAGGATCAATTAGCCTCATTACCTCTGTGGCCCCCCACAGGGCTTCAGAGCTCGGCCCTTAAGTGTTAACAGTGAATTTTAGATTTGTGGAACTGATTATTTTAATAGCAGGGTGTTGTAGAGGCGGTCAAAGAGACAGAACACAAAGCCCTTTGAGGGGGCCAGGGACCCTTAGCATGGTGGCACTCAGCAAATACAGCATCTGGCAGGGGTTCGCCACAACGCATGTTACACCGTTCCTGCTTCCATGGCGCAGGCTGCACTAGAGCATACATCACAGCCTGCCACACCACTGCCCTGTTAATCAGAAAGAAGGCTCCAGCAGCTGCCACGGCACACAATTGGCTTGGCACACATTCACAGTCAGATGTCAAGGGACCTAGGCTAAGGCAGCTGGGGGGGGCAGCTGGGACACTGCCGAAATGCATCTTGACACTTCAACAGGCCAATGGAGGGTGTAGGGGTATCACAACATGGCTTTTAATACATTTCCCCCTGATTTTAACTTCTTCGCTGAAATTCCTAGTTATATCACAGTCCAATCAGAGCTTCAATCAAATTGTCGAACTGGAGGCGTCTATGAACAGTGCTTCAGACAAGGTATTATTATCTACTCTCAGGACATTCTTATTAAGTTTTATGCCACAGTATAATAACTATAAGTAGCTAACCTAACAGTTTCAGTCAGCGATGAAAAATAACCTTTTATACACAATGTTACCTGGTTATTAAAGGACATTTTATGATTACAAATATAGCTGAATAGAAAAGCAGACGGACATTACCAGATAAGCTCATTGTACCAGTATTAATAACATATTGTACTATAAAGTGTAGTTAACCCATCCAGAGCTGCACTGACATGGGATGTGATATTTCATCAATACTACGTCAAAACAAACATGGTTTTCAGCAAGATTTTAATTAATGTAAAAATGTAGTGTGTGCAGTATTTTCCATTAAACTGTATGCTGGTTTTCAAATTAAGTTTCTACTATGCAGATGTACTACATAGAATTGTATTGTGAATTGCCTTGTAAAAAACACTAAACTTTCATGTTTTAAATGGAGATAATGTAGTCTTGGGTTATTGTTGTTAAATATATATTTTTATATTTGAAATAATACTTATTCGGGGCATGCTGACACTTCCCCTCTGTGTGGGCGCCATCTATTGGAGGAAAAGAAACAAATCCAGGTTGTTTAGAATAACTTAATAGAAGACAAGTCTAAAGCCTTTGTATGTCCGTTGAGTGGTGCATGTTGGTTCACATCGAAACCACAAAGGCACGACAATCACAATGATGTTCAAAGATTCACACAATGCAAAAAAGACTGATGCTAAATTTTAAATGTAGAGTAAAATATATTAATTAAAAGAAATAATCTCAAAGCCCACTTTCGAAAAACCCCTCTGTTCTACATTTGTAGCTAAAAGCCCTTACAGTTTACAAAAAACAGAGTATGGGAGAGTTCCTAGATACTTATCTGTTTGCTGGATCGGTATTTCAATTTGTTTTCCAAAGCAACAACCTAACCAATGGTGCGAGACTCGTAAAATGATTTTCCTGTGTTTTATCGGATCAACACTCACTGTCTGTGTGAGTTCAAAAGGCTCTCTTGTCAGATCAGAGTTAACTGAGAGGGTAAAAGTTGCTAATTTGAGGTATGACACTGAGGTGATAGAAATGCTTGGCTGAAAGCACACGACTAATTACACCCAAAACTCCCAGATTGAATCTGTCTTCTCTCTTAGCGCCGTATTCTGGTACCTCCCACTAACCCAAGGATGTGTGATCACACAAATATACAGTATTGTGCAAAAGACATACTGTAGGCAGTCAGAGGAAATGTTTAAAGCTATTTATCTGAGTGGTAAATGTATGTTTGCTCAGGACAAAAACACCATTTAACATTAAAACGCATGTAGATTAACAGTAAGACAATAAAAACTGAAAGGAATATCTTCTGTTCTCCAAAAAACACCTCTTCAGCCTCCTAATCTCTCCTCAGGAGCACCTCAGACATACCATATATTTTTTAAATTTCACCACCAGCTCACTTAATTCATTTATTTATTCAATTAAAAAAAAGTCAGCCAATGACATATTCATTAGCCTCGTGAGGGGTGCTAGAGATCAAACCAAAAAATAAATTGGTGTATTGGGTGGTTGTCAAAACCACTGAGGTCACTTTAGGTTTTACAATGGTTAAGCTGACGTGCTTTGACAGACATGGTTGTACACCAATATGAATTACCGGTACTTAAACATCATTTTCTTTGACTTGTCTAAGACTTTTGCACAGTACTGTACCTCTTACTCTCCCATACTGTTAGAAGTCTGTATGAAAGTTTTTGATGACACAGACATGAGGAAGAATGGTTTGACCACCCAGCACTGTGGAATAGATGGCTTCTCTGGAGTTGTTTGACTAGAAACAGGTGTGTGTTGTCTAAGGATGAAGGCCTTAGTGATAAACATTATTGCAGAACATCTGTTGCTTGTCACAATACAAGGCTGGTGTGTAAGGCTGCCATCCATCAGCCCTGCCCTGTGTGCTCATTTCAGCTCAGTCATCAGTCACCGAGGATCCTGTCACCAGGCAGGCCGAACCCAGGCACCTGTACGGAGGCCTGGCAACACAAGTGTAATACCTCAGAGATGGCCTGTCTGATGCAAGTACCAATCATCAGCTTGACAGGTGTCCCTGGATAACTGCTTCTTTCCATCTTGACCTCTCTTTCAGTTCTTGTTCTACTATGGACCCTGATTCTCCATTCTTCCATGAAAGCTCTGTGACTGGCTGCTTTTGTCCCCACTTTCTCCCATTACCCCATACCCTTAGCCAGGTACATTGTACATTGACCTCCTGCTAATGAAAAGTCCTCAGTTTGGAGTGTTTGTGCTCCTGCTTTGATAAAACGCAATGCCACCCATAAAGATCTTTGTTCTACCCCATTGTTTAACCATCGGATATATTAGAATGACAAAGAAACCTTTATTTTGAAAACACATTTTATTATGTTTTTCTTTTAATTATAGCACATCTTTTTCTTTTACATACTAAAAAGATGTACATTTACCATATACTGTAGTTCCATTAAAAAAACAAAAACTTTATAATATTAGAAATTTCAATTCTATTCTCCAGCATTTTGGTCATTTGAATCAGTGGAAACAGCCTTCATCAAAAAAGGAAATTTATATTATCAAAATGCATTGTACACGCAAAGACATGGATTTGACTGAATTTGTGAACAGTCTTGTGAATCCTATGGTAACATATCTTTTTGTGGTAGCTTGCATATCGTGTTGTTCTCTGGGTAGACGTATTCTTTTGCATCTCTCCATAACTCCATTTTGTTTAGTGCTGAGAGTTGAACCCATGAGCTCTTGCACAGAACTGCAAACGTAAGATTGTGGGTCAAACAAGCTTTTACTTCATGGAGCTCTGGGCAAGTATGGGTTCAGCAGTGGGTTTTTCCTCTAGGAGAGAGCAGAAAAACACACTCACATTCAGATAGAAAGCACATGTGCTGGGCTGCAGAGTCTCTTGTGAGTTCAGCATTGAGAAACTGAGCTCCCTTCAGCCTTGACACCCTACGGTGCTACAGTTAAAATAACCGTCAGCAACTGGACTTATAATTGAGAAAGACATAAAGACTGACACAAAAATAAACAAAACCTGCCTCGACATTTTGAACCTGCGACTGTCAATCAGAAACAGCCTGGGCTGGAGCAGAGGTGTCTGTTCTGCTGACAAGCTGAACCGGGTTACCTTCTGCACAGGTGGGCCCTATCCAGGGATGAGGGCACATGCACTGGCCAGTCGCGGAATGACAATGAGCCTGGTGGCTACACTGGCACTGCAAAGAGCAGTCTGGTCCAAAGCGACCCACTCCACAGTCTGTGGGAAATACGATCGATTCGAAGTTCTCTTTACACACAAGATTAATTCGGCCAAGCCTGAATTAAGCCTGAATGAATTTGAGAATTTTCAAAATCACCCTGTTTTAAACTAAGAATACATTTAGAATGTGTTATTACACAACAATGGGTGGCACCTTTTTCACACTGATTTCCGGTCTTCCCAGGAGGGCAGAGACACTGCCCAGTGGCTGGATGGCAAGGGGCCCTACCCTCACAGTTGCAGTGGTGTTGACAACCCTGTCCAAATGTACCTTCTTTGCATACTGTAGAAACAGGGGTTAGTAGAGCACCTTCCGCACATTGTCTCCTGATGCATATGACAGCTGGACACTAAGCATACCAGAGGGCTTGTATACGTGACTCTGGAAATGTCTGTTTCTGATCAAATTGCAGGGTAGTGCAAGACTGGAGAAGAGTCCCTATTACACACCTTAGAAACCACCCAGTGTAAGTGCATAGATGGAATAGTTCTTTCTTTGTATTCCATACCATGAAACGGCATCTCTTAACTGTATATGTAGTGTTTTACTGTACAGTGTTATTCAATATAAGGCAAATTTGAAACCAACTCACTTGTCTGACAGTAGGATCCAGTGAAGCCTGGCTGACACAAACAATGCCCAGTCACATGATCACATGATTGGCTGTTTGTGCAGTTGCATTGCTGGGTGCAATTTTGTCCAAAAAATCCGGGTGGACACCCTGGGAAATGACCCCAGCATTAGGAAAAGGGGAAAATAATCAGAACAAACAGGGTCATTTCATAGAAAAATATTTCATAGATAACTGTCCCTAAGATCCAAGGACTGTTGAAGGGTATGTGCCAAAAGTGCACGCACTATGTTGACAGGAGTTGCCATAGTAGCCAGCTTTGCAGTGGCAGAGCCCGGTAAAAGGGTCACAATCTGCGTCGTTTTGGCATTGGCAGTCCAGTCCACAGGTGGGCCCATATTTCCCAGGGACGCAACCTAAGATACAGAAAGATTCCGTAACATACATGGAAACATACTAAAATATGTCATGCTGAAAAGGAAAGGCCTATCTACACTGTTACCCTTCCACCCATCCCTCAGCAGCACCCACCTTTCTCACAGCGCTTCCCAGTCCATCCCAGCCCACACCTGCAGGTTCCATCATGTGGCTCACAGGCAGCACCGTTCCGACACGCGCACATATTCAAGCACTGTGCTCCATAACGCCCCCTGGGACAAGCTATGGCAATGACAAGGCACAGTCAGGTATTTCAGATTAACATTCATTTCCGAGATCACATCTGCACATAAGCCCACATAGATGAAAAACATTCAGGGCTGCAATGCAAAGTGGACCGAACTATAAAGGAGACTGTTAGAATGATGGCATTGTATTCCCCGGACAGCCCTGTCACTTATACCGCCCATCTAATCTGTATTCACCAACCTATACTGGATGGATCACCTGGCAATGTTAAAGCTAAAAGATGTGTTTTTACCTGTATGTTCTGAGCCCTTGTTGTGAAATGTCGGTTTCATTACACTGACAGATCTTGAACCAAGATGGCAGGGTGTTAGGTTACGGTGGCCATACTGGATCTTAATTATCATTCAGCATATGTATGTTAGGAATGTGTGTCATCTTTTGTTTTTGTGTCTACCAGAAAAACTGGTAAATGTGCTAAGATCCGACAATTTATTAAATTTCAGTGGATCCAGAAGGAGACACGCTGGAGCACCTGCATCGTTTAGTGGTTCTTTCGGTCTTACACTACAAGCCCTGGATATCGCCTGGGAGGAGCGACCATCTGAAAGCTTTTCTAAAGCAGTGCCCTGGAAAGTGGAAGCGCTGCAAGCGAGCCGGAATAGGTTCAGGCTAATCCGAGCCGGCCAGCACTTCCATCCGTCCTCCTCCTTGGCGTGCCTTCCATCGACAATATAAATGGGAAAAAATGAAATTTATAAAAGTTAAAAGTTGACCCTCTAGAATGTTGCTACACCGCTGAAGTAATTTTTCTGTGAAATATTTTTGGATTTGGATAATATTTAGGGTATGCTCAAGTCATTTGTGTTTTATAATGACTTCAAGCTTATTAACCATGAAGAAAAAAGCTTGGCAGAACTCGTTCAGGTCTAAGTGAAACCGTGGTTCTGGTCTACCTGTGCTCCAGCAAATGATCTGAATCTGCTCAAAATTTTGTTTTCACTCGACTAACAAGAAGCAAAAGGTGCCCTAAAGAAGCTCTGTGGCCACCTTTGGTACCTTAGTGAAGAGTTGATTGCACAGTCATTCTTTGACAGAGATGTTCATATCCTGGACAAAAAGCTGATGGTTTCAGCCCTTCAAAAAACAGAATCTGAAGATCCACCAAAACAAATAACAGTTGACCAAGATCAACGAAATTCAGTTACATGACTTTGTGACAGTGAATTCAAAGAAGTTTTTTGATCTGTTGTCAGTTCCAGACTCACTTCTTCAAACTGATCCTGAGACTTGGATAACCAATGACAACTATTTAAAGGCTGAGGAAACTGTAGGGGCGCTGCGGGTGACAAATGGCACTGCAGAGAGAGGCATTGCTATGATACAGAAATACAGTGGCTTACTGACAAATAGGGAAGAAAAAACACAGTTTGTTTTACAAGTTGTTGTAACTCAGAATACTAACTCAGATTTCTGGTTTTTACCTGAATAGAAAAGTACCCTGACTTGTAATAAGTTGCACAATGTAGCATTGATGATACAGAACAGTTGTTTGTTAGTGACATTTAATTTTACTGCTTAATGCCTATCATTGCCTACTCATCGGTTTTTGAGAAAAATTGAATATTTAAGGAAGCTTGAGCACCCCCTAATTGTCAAATAAACTCATAAATATTTGCAAATTTCTTTTTTTTTGAGTGGAGATTTCATTGAGAGGGTGAGAGGTTGAAAAATCCGAGGTTGAAAAATGAGGGTCACCCTGATTGACAATTAACTGGACTGCATAAAAATCATTGCTGTTTATGTCCCCCCCAAAGCTAATGCTAATGCTATTGCTGGCAGAACCTGGGGTGACCTCTGTGGGATTATCAGCGAGCTTCATACAGCTCATCCTGCTAGCTGGGGACTAACTTAATATGTTGTTAAAATCAGTTTTGCCCAAATTTCACTAGAACGTTGACTTTATCACATAAAGAGAATATGTGTTTGACCTTGTACATACAGATGCTCCTCTACTTACGGCTTTCAACTTATGAACTTTCAAAAATATGAATGATGAGGACTGTAAGTCCAAATTGTGTTTGTTGGGTGCCAATTCCGCCTAATATAACTTCTGTCCGCTACTCCCGCCGTGCCAGCAGTGTAGCGTGTGCGCTCCCAACATCCTAGTTCTTCCTACAAACATTACAAACATTTCAAGTCACAAATGGCCATTCAGAGTGCATCTTGTTTCCAAGTTGAGAGGAGCATCTGCACAGACATCCACCGTGCATCCAACACTGCACCTCCTCAACCTTGGACACTCAGACCATATCTCCATCCTCCTAGCTGCAGCCTACAGACCCATGCCAAAATTAATCAGACCTGTCCTCTGCGAGGTGAAAATCTGGTTTCAGGGTGCTGCAATTACACTTAAGACTGCGTTGGCTGCACAGACTTCCCTGATATCTCAGTCTGTGCAGTCAAAGCAGTCTTAAGTGCAGTTGCAGGGAAGATGTCACCTACGGCAGCTCAGCAGGCCTGGAGGAGCACATAGCCTCAGTCACTTGCTACACTGGCAAATGCATTTAGGATGTTACTGCCTTCAAAACCATCGTCACACACAGAAACTGCAAACCCTGGTTCTCTGCAGAGTTGAGCACACTGGGGAAAATCAGTGATACTGTCTATAGGTTCTAAGACAGAGACGTTTATATTATAGCCAGACCCAAACCATCCCAGAATATTCTGTGCCTACGCAGAAAAAAATCAATAGCCACTTCATGGACTGAAAGGACAGGGCATTCAGTCCATTACTGACTTAAAGCCAACACTTCAGGTCTGCAGCAGAGAGCCCTCCTTGCTAGATGCACTGCATACAACATCAGCACATAGTTTGAAAAAGATCCACCAAATGGTTTTTGAGTTATTGTCTTAACAAGCAAAGCATTTGCAGGGGTGGCAGCAGACCGCTACTAAAATCATATGTATCTACTATAGAGGCCGGGGAATACAATAATCCTGCATTTTTTTGTGATTTAGGAACTGTTTGTTTATTTGTTATAGTGCCAAGTCCTTTGACACAGAATCTGAAAAATGGAGCTATTCATACTTTTCTATAAATACAGAAACATAAGCAACAGCATGTCCACAGTTTGTGGTTGACAAGGACTCATAAAGAGCTCTGCAATGGAAAATCAGACTTGTACTTCAGTGGAACTGCAAATAAACAGCAAGATTATGGATGCAAACTTCGTTCTGCCTTCCATGCAAATAAATCTAAAATGATAGGCCTTCACTGAGAGTATTGAGGCTAAATCAAAACTTAAAAAGAAATGAGTTCCTAGCTGACAGAGTAGATTTCAGTTTCTAAAATAATATAACAATATTTTACAAAAGTTACGTTTCCTTCTTGTTTGATTTACAATGTCCTGTTTTTTTTCAGTACCATGCTGGCAATGTCGTCCTGCCCGGCCTGGAGCACAGGTACATTTTCCAGTCACTGGGTGGCACTGTTCTCCATTCCCACAAAAACAAATCAGGCCACAGTCCTGCCCATAGCGCCCAGGAGGACAAGCTGTGAAACACACATACAGACCATGAATGCAATGAGGTTGAATATAGTCACCTGAATAACACAGTGCTTGTCAGGTATTGATCCCTGTGCCATGCTGACGCTCTCACCAATACTGCAGTTGGCTCCAAGGAATCCTGGCAGGCACTCACAGGTGCCTGTGATGGTGTCACAGCGCCCCCCATTGGAACATTTACATCTCTCCTTGCAGTGTCGTCCATAAGTTCCTTCATGACAGGCTAATTGGGAAACATAAATTGCCATGTGCAATCACTTCTGCCGTCCATTGCACTGTAAAATAACCATATAATGCGAGGGACATACAAGACAACTAAGTTACCAGCGGATTGTATACAAAGCTTAAGGCACTGATGTCATAGATATTATATGGGCTGATGACATGCTACTTTTATATATTTCATTTTTATGTATAGAATTCCATTATAGTGGGAGTCATAACACAAAAAATATTTGGTACAGTATTTAATTTTGAAATATAATAATGTGTAATGTTTTCAAGTGCAAGTGTGATGACTTGGATGGTGGACTATAGACCGATTTCCATCTAGGGTTGGCGATTCACATTGTGATGACTTGGATGGTGGACTGTAGACCGATTGCCATCTAGGGTTGGCGAT
>JABFDZ020000040.1:17597941-17610349 GCA_019775955.2 Pollimyrus isidori | reverse complement strand
AGGCCATGTTTTCAGTTCTCCCAGGTAGGTAGTTTAATAATCACTGATTCTGATTGGTCAGAGTTTTCACACCTGGCCCACAGGTAAAGGAAGGCTGGAAAACCAGCAGGGCTCGGACCTCGAGGACTGTGATTTGAAGAACCCTGTTCTAGAGTATCGTCTTCATCACTGTAAAAGCTCTGCTTATCACCTCAGATCGAGAGGTATCCTTCCTCTCCTCTCCTAAAGTCACATCAACACTTTGAAAGCTTATTAAAAGCTGACAAAGCTTATCAAAACTTTACTTCTCAGATTACTACAGGAGTAATAAAGAATGCATGTTTGCATATATTTATGTATGTATGTATGTATGTATGTACTAAATGTAACATATGTACTGTATGTATGTATGTACGAGTGTATCTATCTGCTTATCTACATATCTGTTTGTTTATCCAGTTTCGAAGATAAGAAGAGAGAGCAGATAAGGGTTATGGTAAAAGTAATAATGTGCTTATATCAAGGGCGGGCCAGGGAGGGGCTTGGGGATCATAGGAGCATAGCACCCTTAGCCCCCCAAGACATTTCTGTGGTTTATTTAGATAGTTCTTTATTTTTAATGTGAAAATACTATAATTTAATCTCTTACCTTGTGTTTATCACTGAATGTCATTGTAACTGTCACGCAGTGGGCACTGCGCATGAGCACAGGTGTTTGTGTATTCTGTATTACAGCAGAAATTGAACTGTGTTGACCAGCACATTAAGGGCAAACCCTACATTTCAGAGCATCCTCATTAAAAACTCCAGCACCAGAAAATATTTCATTAACGATTCTGGCCACCAGCACCAAAACATAACATATGCTGGTATAATCTGTACACATTATGCTGGAAAAATTGCAACAACTTAAAATATTTCATTAAAGTACAAATAAGGAAAATAAATCTACTTAAGCACAGTAACAAAGTATTTGTACTTCATTACTTTGCACCTCTGGCAAATGGCGCCCCCAACAAGAAAAGCAAGGCACCCCTCCAGATAAATATGACATGCTCTTAGTTTTAACAAGATGGTTCCCCTTACCCTCACAGTTACACCCATCAGTATGCAGTCGGTAGCCAGCCTCGCAGTGGCACTCATAGTGCCCAGGGTAGTTCTTGCAGAAGTGACTGCAGCAGGCTTTGCCAGTCTCACACTCATTAAGGTCTATGGAGACAGGCAGGAACCAGAATGTCACTGTCATAGAGGCTGTCATGCATAGGACAGGACAAATGATACCTATGCACAGATAGGGAACAAAATGGTGTGGTAGCGTGGCTGAGTGGTGTAAGATGCTGGATTAAGGCTCCACGCTCTTGGCGGTGGGCTTGAATCCTAGGTACTGCCAGTCCTTTCAGTGCTGTGTGTGGCTCAGTGAGCCTGTAATCACATGGTTTCTGATTCAAACCCAGCATCTGCATGTCTATGGGTCACTGAGCAAGGCCCTTAACCCCCAGCTCCCTGGGTGCCACTAAGGGTGGCTGCCCTTCACTGACAGCTTACTTTACAAAGAGAAAGTTCAGGGAGGCATAAAGAAATTTTCCCCACAAAGATCAATAAAGCTTTGATTATTATTGTTAGAATCACATATGCCAGTGTTTCTCAGTCCACAGAAATTCCATGATGGTCTACGATTTTGCTCTCTGATAATTCCCCGGGAGTTTGGAGGGAGCAACAACGTAGACCTTCTGGAGGTCCCTGAGGAGAAACACTGATATATGCAAAAGTCACGAGTCCTAACTATCAGTCAAGTCAGAGACTTGGTCAAACAAGTCATGTAAAGTCATGATCAATCCTTAGGTAATTTCACCATGAGTAACTATGATACATGTAATAGTGATCAATTTAGTTATTAATACATTTAATAGTGATTAATTTAAAGAATGTCTAGAAATACTACATTTTTTTATTTAGAAATGAGTATATTTGCCAGTCAATTTAACTGTGTTCAACAACTTACATCTTCAGAAAAGCAATGTCATCTTTAATATAATGCCAGTAAGAGCACTGGGTCTTTTAACATTAAAGGATAATGTTCATTTGGATGTTGGATAACTTATTTCTAGTTTACTTGTGTTGCATATCTTGCAGGCATTTTGTGGTTTCTGTCGTTTGTTAGCTTGATGGGCCAAATGGCTTCCTCTCGTTTGTAATTTCTTATGGAGTCAGTGATGACAGGAGAAACATCAAGATGGAGACTAATATTAATTATAATGATTGAGTGTTAGATGGAATTAAAAGTCATTCATAATAATTTTAATTCAAGTTTCAAGTCAACAATATCCAAGTTTAAGTCAAGTTGTGCCTAATTCACAAATTTGAAAGCAAGTCTCAGGTCATAAAACCTTATAGGTGAGTCTGACTGAGGCCAAGCCATAGAACTCATGTCGCCCATCTCTGCCTACACGTTTGAAGGTATAAAATAGGAAATACTAACCTACACAGGTTTTAATATCATCAGTTAGTTGGTAACCTTGACTGCAGGAGCAGAGGGGTCCATTAGCAGTGTGTTGGCAGGTATCAGAGCAGCCGCCGTTGTTCTTCTGACAGCTGTTAACAATCTCCATCTCAATTCCTGAAAAGGTTTTGAGTAAAAAATAAGAAGAGCACTACCTACCCAAATATTTACCTCAGAGAGTTTGTAAATGCCATACTCACGGTAGCAGTGCTTCCCATTGATACCCAGCTCAAACCCAGGGCTGCACGTACATTTGAATGACCCGAGGGTATTGATGCAGCGATGGCTACATTTTGCCTGCCCTGTGCTGCACTCATCAATATCTGTAACAGAAGACAATTATAAGAGCAGCTAAGCATGGGTAGATACACCCAATGCTGAGAGAACACAGACATAGAAGCAATGGCTGTGGTATGCCGTCGATGGGGTGGATACTTTTCACTGCTATGCGTTAAGTGATTTGAGCTGAGGGGATCTTTCTGAGGGTTTTATTCTCAAGCTTTTTCTGCTGCAGCTTTTACTATCTGCACCCAGACTGTAGCCCAAAGGGCAGCTGCAGTGGGTCTGACCCTCCTCACTGCTGCAGAGGTGAGCACAGCCACCGTTTCGATTCACGCAGGGATCTTCCACTGCACCATTCCAGGGACCATGACAAAAGAAACCATACAAAGTAAGGCAAAAGCCTAAACTTATGGTGTGTTCTGTGCCGAGACTATGTGCACTTTCAATTTGTTTTGAGCTATATGTTGGATACGTGCACTTTATGTATCTCGCTGCTGCATCGAAGAGAACTTCATTCCGGGATCAATGAAGTACTTCTGTTATTTTCTTATCTTTATAGAGTACAGCATGCCCTTGAACGAAAATTTAATTGAAACCAAACTTATTTTAATCCGCATTTTTTTCACACAAAAACACCCTACAGAAGTGTTTATGTTTAATTTCCATAGTAACTTCTATGTTTTCATGCTTTTAAGTGTAAAATTGGTAAGAATGTTTTGTTAATGAAGATTCTACTGTGTTTTACAGTTCTTACAATGAAATATGCTCTGTTGTTATTTTAAGTAAACCTAGGGAATAGGTTGTTGTTAATTTAATTAGCATATCTACAGTAAATATGACTGACTTCTGCATATTTCACGTTTTAATAATGCTATTTAATAATTCCATCCTGCTACCTCCATGTAATGTATCCATCAAATCACAAGAAGCACAGGGCAGAGGAAGTAATGCCAGACTTCCTGATTGGATGGATGTGTTTGCAACAGTTTGCTGGTCAGTTTGCTTTTGGCAACTGGGGTTCATCCCGCAGTCCAAAAACAAGTGTTTAGGTGAACTGGTGTAAATGGTAAAATGCCCATTGTGTGAGTGCCCTGCATTGCACTGGCATCCTGTCCCGGGTATGGCCTCTGCTTCCTGGGATAAGCTCTAGGCTTGCTGTACTCCGGTACCAGGTAAGAAGTCATAAGATGGATTTTATCCTCACGTTTCCTTTATACACAAATATATTCCATTTTAAAACCAATGCAGCTCAATCAATAATAAAATCATCTGGAAAAGGAAGATCACTTTCTAATTATATTTCCATGCCTGATGATTTATTTAAAAACTGATCATTCTGGAACATGCCCTAAAAAGAAATGCAACTAACTCTTCAGCAGGCTCACTCTCTATCACTGATAGAGACCTGTATCCTCTGCCCCTCGTTCAAGGACCTGACAGGTAGGGTACACAGGCTGCCCTGACAACTGTATGACTCCAACCTTCCATACTAATTTCTTTAGAGAAAGCAAGTCATGTGCAGGAATGAATAAAGCTTGGACAATCCAATATTCCTAGCCATTTATTCATGACACTTGAAAAAGCCTCCATATTTATTGTAACTTTAGGATTATTTAATGAGATATACAGACATGAACATTTTAATCTTACACTTCAATCTCTGACTGTGCTGTTTTTTCACTCACCATCGCAGCTCCGTCCGTCGGTGTTTAAGCGGAATCCCATGCTACATTCACAGAGGAAAGAGCCTGCACTGTTGACACAGCTCTGCTGACAGCCCCCATTCAGTTCCAAACACTCATTCTCATCTAGGACAGAGGGCCACAGGACAGACCTTACACAAACCCTTCATTCATTTCACCAAGGCAAACAAACAATAAATAAATAATGACTATTGTTAATTAAAAGCTATGAAAACCATGTTACAAGAACACATCCTGTTTCAGAATTGCATGTTTCCTATTGATGCCTTACATTGAAGCATTCTTTAAAAAGGCAATGTGTAATGTAGGTGTTTAACATGGTGTGGAATTCTTTTTAGTTTGGATTGTATTGCGATACCATTACGGTGCTGGGGTGAGCGGTATCTTGTCGAAGTAATTTCTTTTTTGCCTGAATTTTCAGTTTTTATATATATATATATATATATATATATATATATATATATACACGATTTGTTAAGTATGATGTGGCCTACTTTTACTGCGACTCTCTGGATCTCCAAGCTTCCATACTGCACTGAATAAACATGACTTTAAGAGCAGCTTTGCTCTACAGAGCCACCCCAGCCCTGGTGTCAACATACTTGCTGTCCTGGCACATTGGAGCAAGAAGTGTAAACATGCAGGGACAGGTAACTAAGTTACTTTTACTTTAAAATTTTAATTAAGTACAGTTACTTAGTTACCTGTTGAAAAATGTAATTGGTAAAATAATCTAAGACAAAATTTGTATTTTTAAATTTGTGTTGTGTAAAATCATATCTACAAAAATAGAGCAATTTGTACACATGAAACATTTTTTTTCACATTTGTGTATAATATTCTGTCTATTTGAGAATAGTTTTACATTTACATTTACATTGATTTAGAGATTTTTGTCCTAAGATGTCTGGGTGGGATAATACTTTTTAAAATAGTTTTGTACAGTATTCATTCCTAATAGATGTGTGATCCCACTACACTTGCTATTTGCTGCAATGTGATAAACAAATAATACAGACATGTCCTTTACAGGGTGTTTTATGCATTGAATTATGGGGAACAATGTACACTATGTAACTTTCCTATTATGTGTTCTTATATATGTTTATTAATAATTGCACCATTCAACACCAGTGACAGCTGTGGTGACACCTTTACAGCTGTGGCAAGGGTAGAATGGTTTTCCGTTTTAGATCAAGTGGCTACTGGCAGGTAAATATGGGTCCTTGTGATCGTGAAAAGGCTACTTTTGCCACACCTCTTGGTTTATTGGAGTTTAACTGCCTGCCTATTAGCCTGTGCAATGCTTTCAGCAGCTGATGTTGTCCGAATGGTCAAATCACTGATTTCTTGTTAGTCCATTGTGATGATATTATGGGTTATTTATCTGATGATCAATCATTGACAAGGTTTGCCAATGTAAAGTGGGCAGGATGCAGTGTGGATGTTTTATTTGCTGTGGATTTGTTTTGAGGTTGGATTGCATGTTTCGCGTCTTGTTTGGAGTTTTCCTTAATTGGACTGTACAGATATCAACTGAGAAACCTCCTTTTGTCATTGACAAAATCTCCTGACCTCCCCGCCTTGGGCCCACGAAAAGGTGCAACCGCAGACTATTGCTGCTCAGGCAGACTAGGATGCCACAGATCCTGGAAGCTTGTTTCATGGAGTGTACCTGCTAGATGCATTCCCTGGTCTTGGGAGAATATATACTGTATGGTTTTAGCACTGGTCCGCCACTGACATTGCAGACACTTTGGTATGTGAGCTTAACTCAAAAACTGTTTCAGGGATCTTTTTCAAAATTTGCACAAGTTTTGAATATGTGAGGAACTAAAACAGATTGCCTCAGAAATTAAGTAGTGCCAATGATTGCAAAAAGACGGCAGTTTTCACGTTTGATCCTGCTAAGGCAACTCAATGTTTTTGATGGATCTTTTTCAAATTTAGCAGAAATTGTAGAAACAACTTGTATAGGTGCCAAGTTTCCAATGATAAAATTTGGATACAGCATCCCCACAATTGAAGTGACCTCATTTAGTGGCAGCAAAAAGAAGGGTGAAAGCGCATGACATTTAACCTTGTGAACAATGTAAGTTAAAATGTATTTGAATGTTATTTCTCATTCACACAATCCTTATCTGTATAAAGATTGTCACCTGGTTTCATTGCTCGAGAAACTGCCCCAAAAATGAAGTGGCAGTGCTGTGTGGCAGCAAAAGCAAATGGCAGCTATAGAAGACGTTGGGTCTTGTCAACACAGTAACTCAGAGAGTATTTTATGGATCTGTTTCTAACTTTTTAGACTCATTGAAGTAGAAAGAAAGTGGGAGTGATCATATTTTAAGATTGGTCCTATGCAGTTTATTTTATTTTTAAGTTTATAGTTGTCACGTACCGCGTCGTCCGTCCCGTTTCCAGCCCTGTGTGTCGCCACGCCTACCTCATTCCCTCTTGTATGATCCTGATCGTGATCACCTGTAGGCGAAAGCCGCTCGCCAGTCCCGTGCTTTGTGTAGTGTATATAGTCTGTGTCTGACTGTGTCTCGACGTGGCGGCATTGAAGTTTCGATGTCCGTTGCGTGTGTCCCTGCGAATAAACCCTGTTTTCCCCGATACTGCCTCGCTGCCTGTCTGTCCGCCCTGAGCACCCCACGGACCGTAACAATAGTAAATAAAGCCTGTTTTTATTTCACCATATGACCACTGTTGAGTTGCCTTTTCCTATGTGACACAAGGCTTGAAGTTTGAAAAAAAATCATAAGAACTATTCAAACGAGAGGAGGCCATTCGGCCCATCAAGCTCGCTTGGGGACCCTAGAACTTAAGGATTCAGCTTGCACTACGTTATCAGGAAGACTATTCCATACCCTAACTACACACTGTGTAAAGAAGTACTTCCTTAAATCCAGTTTGAAATGTTCTCCCGCTAATTTCCATCTATGGCCACGAGTTCTTGTAATTGAATCCATGAAATAGTTTTTGAGTTACTGTCTTTACAGGAGCAAATGTCAATACTTTCCTTTTTTTGCTATCACTATGCAGCGCTGCTTCAATTTTGGAGTGATCTGTCTCAAAATGTAATCAGTTCTATTTTGTGACCCATACAATATTTCTGAAAAGTTTAAAAAAGGTCCATCACACAGTTTTTGAGTGCCTGTGGTGATTTTGGTCCAGTCTCAAAAATATATGTATTCTCCAGAATCAAAAAAATACAATTAAAATACCTTGTATTTAGTCTTAGTTTTCTGCTTTAATCTTACTGTTACTGCACATTCAGCAGTTGAAAAAGATTTTAAGATACTGTACTGTATGTCTGCAAAAAACAGTCCTGCTGTGAAAGAAACAGATCATATGCCAGGAAAATTCAAAGCCATTGAGACTTTTCTTATATATTCCCCTTAAACATGACAACCATGGATGTTAAGCAGCCTCTGGAAATTTCATCTAGGAAACTGTATCATTTATCTACAAATGTCAATGATTACTTCCTCTTGGTGCTGCAAGATTAGTTTTCCAGATCACTGGTCTTTCAGCTTCAGCACAAGTAGCAAATTATTTGCATGTTTCCAAAGTCCCGCTTGTCTTTAGCCAAACAACAAAATGATTCATGTGTAATGCATGGTTTGACTCTAGAAATGGAAATAACTAATGCCATTGACAACTTGTCAATACTCTTGCTCATTATGTTCTCTGTCAGCATCTCATACTCTTGGGTTTCCCAGTTCTGGTCCCAGAGGGCCAGAATACAGCACAATTTGCAGATATTTCAGCCCAGACACATCTTTATCAGCTAAATGTCTGAGCAGAGAGATCTGCACACTGTGTTACAAACTGGCCTTCTAGGAGCAGAATTGGGGAGCCCAGTCATAATCTATAGAAGTCTGTTATTATCATGGTAACAAATTAATTGTATCCAGTTTCTCAAATTCATAAGTCACAATTTTTGTACAATCGAAAATAATTATTTTAGGATAAATTACAGGTCAGTAGCTAAGAAGATGATTTAACATCCAGTTTTAATTAAATATTGAATCATTTTTGAAAATTCCTACAGGTAACATTTTAAGAAATACACCACATTAAAATGTGTAATGGGATAACAGTGCTTAACTGCAGGAGCCAAATGAGAAATTAATATGTTATCAGGTTATGTTTCCATTCAGTGTAATTATAAAGCCTAACAAATGTTTAATATTATGCATAGTTTAACTCATTCTGATGGTGGTAGGCTTTTCCTGTGAAGGCATCTCCATGTTTACAAAGTTGGCCAGAGAAGTTGAAGAAAAGAAGTTTTCATGTGGTTGTTACATTAGTGCACACATTGTTACACAAAGGGGACATGAAGACAGGATCTCTGTTCATGCCGGGCAGGCAGCAGGGAGCTGTGTTGTATGCAAATATCTCAGGAGGCACACAGGGCGATCAGGGATCAAGCCTTCTTTTTGTAAGTTTCACATTAGTTTCACAGTCTAACATTTTGAATTTCTTCAGTTACTGTTAAATACATGCTCCATGTGCCCCCAGCCAAAAACCTAAGGCAGTGTTTGCCAATCCAGTCCTTGGGGACTCACAGATCACTGTTCTCAATCCTTGTAAGGAGAATGTCTAACTTCTTGAAGGACAATGGGTACACTGACACAAGCTGCAGTGTAAAAATGGAGATTGTGTGGCAAGGAGCTGGGAGGGAACACAAACATGAACTGTCTATTTGTCACCAAGGACCAGGTTGGGAGGCATTGACCAAAGGAATACTGATGCTCTGTGACACAAAAGTGCCCTTACCCTCACAGGCCTTTCCATCCTGGCTGAGCCTCATACCCTTAGGGCACTTGCAGTAGAAGCTGCCAATGGTGTTGCAGCATTGCCCTTCACAGCCGCCATTGTCAGCTGTGCACTCATTAACATCTAAAAGCAAAGCGCAGTTATTATACTTCAGTGCAGCAATTGTCCTTTGGCAACACTCATTTCATTTGAAACTTTTCACACTGAACTACATACGGCATCAGAGAGAGTTTAATGTTGGGTGGACACAACTCAATAATTTAAACAGCAAGGTCTGTTTTTGGGGGGGAAGAATGAAACCAAATTCAATATTTGGGTAAACACCCCCCGCCCCAAATCAGCTATATTAATGGTAACAGCTATACCAAATATGACCAAGAAAACGCCATGCCATCAGTATGAACTGTATGATATACAACAAGAATATTTTTTAATTAAGAAATGCAACCATATTTGGTGCCATTAGAAAGGACGGCATTGTATCCCCAGAAAACCTCATCACTCGCTCCACCCGGCTTATCTATACCTGTCCCACACCCATCAACCTGTACGCTCACTAGAAGTCCTGAATGTGTCACCTAGGAATGTCAGTTATTTAATGTGTTTTCACCAGAATGCCATGTTGTGATATGTAAGTTTGAAAGTATATTGCACAATCCACTTATATGACAATTTGCAGAATATCCCCCCCACCAGTTTGTGTTCCTTCCCAATAGTTTTGAGTTCCCTTGCAAAACCTTTGCATTCCTTGCAATTGTATTTGCATTCTCTTGCAATAGATGTAACTGACTTTGTGCTGCAATGCCACAATGCTGCATGAAGCCATATGATGAAAGCATTAATACTATATATGTGCAACAGCATGGAAGAGAATTTGGTATTGAGGGGTTGCAATAATTGAAACTTACAGGTACGTTTATTTGGGAGAATGAATGAATCCAAATTAAGTACTGGGTAGGGGTGTGTGATACAACCTAAAATTATTATCATGCTATTTTTCACTTTTTGATTTAGCCAAAAACATGCATTTTTCAGTTCATTTCAAATAAAATGCAGGACTTTGGTCAGCTTTGGTCACATGAATTTACATGTATGTAACAGTTTTATTACCTTGTGAATAGTCTGTAGGTTTTCCAAACTACCCCAATGCTTTTGATGTAGCTAATTTTATAATAATTTTACAATGGAATAATAGATTTGCTGCAAGAAAGTTTCGCCATATGCCTGAAAGTTGGCAGCATACATTTTCTTTTATTGTATCACCTGAGTTGATTTGTATAAAAATCACATTAGTTTATACTATGAGTGAAGTACTCTTCACACTATAGTTCACACTATTCCAGCGTGTGATGTGGCGTGTGAAATCCCATCTACCACGGTAAGCAGGCTAGATGGCATTGCCAACACCTACTGTATATTAGGAAATAGTTAGGCCTTCTTTGATGCTTCTCAAACACAGGACTCTTTTGCAAGAATACGCTCCAGCTTCTATTGGAGTCTGTGGGCCTTGAGTACAAGCAGGAGAAGGCTCGTCTGGTGTTCGAGCTGAAGGAGTCCAGGGACCACACAATAACAGGTGCGGCAGTAGTTGTCCAGACAGGGTGCAAGTGAGACACCCCAATAGGGTCAGATGCAGGGAGTGGTAGGGAGATGTCCCTAGGAAACCACTTGCCCCCCCACCTGCAGATGTACTGGTTAAGGGGGCGAAACATTGGTGAAAGGTGGCACCAGCTGACAACCCCACATCTGACCCAAAGTGCCCTGGGGGGCGTGCGACAGGCAGAAGGCCAAGCAGGAAACACCATCTTGAACCTGTAAACAGTATTGGTACACCTGGGTGACCAGTGACTACTGTGAAAGAGCATTTGGAAGCCAGGGAAGACTGGCTGGCTTCCGGGAAAGACCGGAGGACAACGGGAGAGACTGTACCAGGAGTGGGTGGTTAGTCACCCTACCCACCGGCTTCCCAAGTGGGAGCCCTTCGAAGGCCCTCTGAGAGGTGGGGTGGAAAAAGGGCCTACCAGGACGGATCAAGCGGTAATGAATGGAACGGATAATGGTAAAGAGAAGTTCCTCCGAAAGTGTAGTTGTGGGTGGCAAAAAGTGACTTCACTCAGAGGCTTGCATATCCATCAAGGAAGGACAAAGTGCAGCAGGCAGCCCGGACAGTACAATCGCACTGCTTCGGCAGGTCAGATGAAAGGGACCCAAAGCCAGGGAGAAAACCACAGTGCAGCAGGACCCGACAGTGCAGGAAGGGAAACAGCTGAGGAGATGAGGAGGGTGGGCATGAGATGGAAGCAACAACCCTGAACGGAAGACACATTGTCCCTACACCAGCCAAACAAGCAGTAAGTCATTCCAAGCAATTAGAGCAGCGCAGCAGGATCAAGTGGCCAAAGGCGAAAGAATGAGAAAAGTGGAAAAAAACTTGACAAAGACCTGGGTGGTATCCTGGAACATGCCATGCGAGGCACAGTCAAGGACAAGCTAAAGGCGTTCAGCAACATCTGCTTTCAAGAGTGCAAAGAGAGGTTTGGAGAAAGCACAGTCAAGCGAGCCACAGTCCTGACTCAGAAAGGATGGAGGAGCTCCTAGGCAACAGACGCCAGCTACATAAGAGATGGAGGAACGCAACCCCGGAGGAAAAACCAGGTCTCAAGCTTCTGTGGGACAAGCTCAAACAGAAACATGCAAAACTTCACCGTGTAGTCCAGATTAGAAGGTGGAGAAAGAGAATGGAGGAGAGAAGAGCCTTCTTAAAGTACCCCTTCAGGTATGCCAGACAGCTGCTTGATGGAAAACAAAGTGGAAAACTGGACATCTCCAAAGAAGATTTGGACTGATACATAAAGAACCATTATACCGGTGCAGCCAGAGAGACACCACTTGGTTCCCCAGCTTACATACCATGTCCACCACCACCAAGCATCGCCTTCGACACCTTGCCACCAAGGCAGAGTAAGATTGCAGGAGTCCTTAGGAAAGCAAGTTCAGCCTCTGCCCCCGGACCCAATGGGCTCTCCTATAAGATCCTCAAGAACTGTCCACAAGTGATGGCAATCTTATGGAACCTCATGAACCCAGCCGAGTGGCAACAGGCGGTGGGTGTATTCATCCCTTAAGAGTTGAATTCTACCACCATCAACCAGTTCAGAA
>JABFDZ020000040.1:17554479-17583590 GCA_019775955.2 Pollimyrus isidori | reverse complement strand
CCCCCCCCCCCCCCCCCCCCCCCCCCCCCCCCCCCCCCCCCCCCCCCCCCCCCCCACTGACCATGTATGGAACATGTGAAGCGGAACATTTTTAAGAAATAAAAGCCTCTGAACATGTGACACTTGGTACTTTCTGAACGAGCTTGTTAGACGTCCAGCCAGGACACCAGGTGGAGCTGTTTCTCGTCGCCAATGAGGAGTCCATCCTGTTGCCCCCCCCCCACCCACCCTCAGTCATGGGTGGGCCAGCCCCCTCAGCTCAGCCTCCACCTGCTCCACCCACGCGGGGAAGCCGCAGTCGAGGAGGCAGAGGCGCAGCAGGGGAGCCAGGCTGCCGCTGGGCAGGGGCTGCTGCCGATACGCCAGGGGCAGAGAGACTCCCGCCTGGCCCAGGAAGCACTGAGGAGAGAAACTAGCGTGCTGAGCTGACGTGCACCAAGATGGCGGCCACCCCGTGCAGGGAATCGCTAACCATGCCTGGCTTCCGTAGCCCCGTGTCTGGGGAGTTTAAGATTAAACACCTTCTAGTTCTTTCACTGATTCACACATGAGCCGTTTTAGTCAGACCTGGATATGGGGCTCAGCTATTTCCATTATTCAGCTCCCTTGGTTTGCCAGCAGGGGTCAATGTTTCAGAAAGCATGGATCCCCACCCCCCTGTTTTGTCCCACTCCCCAAGCAGAAACTGTGTGTCTGAGCACTGCGGTACCTGGGCAAGTCGCTGGATGGAGGAGGAGCTTTCGGATTCTTCAGGCTGCAAGGTTCCTGCTGGCTGCTGAGCGCGAGCCTGTGATGTGAAGCCAAATGAGTGTGACAGCCTGAGTCCCCAGCTGGCTAAGGGACCGAACACCATGTGCATAGATATGTACACAATATATAATATAAAATACAGTTATTTACTGCAAACAAATCATAACGATCTTCCAATTGTTTGGAAAGTTGCAAGGGGGTCTGGATCCCATCCAAGTAACATTTAAAACCATATTCTATTCCAATATAAAACCAGGACTCGATTTAAAAGGCAAATCAGGCATACAGATTTTAGAAATGAAATTTCACAGTATGTCACCAGGTTAAATATTATACTTGTTTTATATTATGAATTTGTTAATACTATACATTAACTGCACCTTCGTAATGCCTTCATACTGTATTCATAATGCATTACTAGAACACTCATAAGAAGCATGTAAATATACCTTAACATTTAATATATAGTACATCAATAAACATGTGATAGGAGTACAATGCTTTTACGATTAACTTCATTTAACAAACATTATATGATTTTTATTTATTAATGTATATTAAAGCTGTTAGTGTTACTTGCTACTCATGAATGTTCTATGAATGCATTATGAATGTGCTATGAATGCATTATGAAGGTGCAGTTAATGTGATGTGTTACCACACGTTTTGCACACAATATGCATTTCAGCTTTAAAAGGTACAGAACAGTGTAAAGTACAGTGAACACACTGTATTTTTAATTTCCAGTACTGCAGATTTTGTCATCTGGGCTATTTCACGTAGCACCAGACCAGTAGTCTGATGCCAGAATGTAAATAGCTCCATCTAGTGGACACCAAGAGATCTTGACCTTGAGAAAGAAAGTGGAGCTGGGTGGAGAACTACTTCGAATTTAATTATAACACAGTAGTCACAAGAGAACGCTACTTTGAATTAAGTAGTCTCTAATATAAGAATATAAATAACTTGTCAGGTTAAAATACTATGGAGATGAACATTAAAAGCCCTTAACACAGGAACATTACAAGATAATGAAAAGCATGGTTGTCACATATTTTAAAGGTTTGGGGTTGAATCTCACTGTGTGTGTGTGTGTGTGTGTGTGTGTGTGTGTGGATTCCTCCCACACCCCAAAGACATGCAGTTAGGCTAACTGGCATTCCCAAACCAGAGATGGAGATTTCAGGTCCAGAGAGTACAAATCCAGACCAGGATTTTGTTTCAACCAGCCAGTTGAGTATAAAGAGTCCCAGTCACAGAGTACTCACCAGATTGGTTGAGACAAAATCCTGGTCTGGATTTGTACTCTCTGGACCTAAAATCTCCACCTCTGGACCACAGGTGTCAGACTCCAGTCCTGGAGGGCCAGAGCCCTGCACATTTTTGGATTTCCCCTCGTTTAACACACCTGGTGCAACTTCTTGTGCTAATTACCACACAGCTCTTGAGTTGAAACATTTGTGTGGGAACAGGGAAAGAGCTAAGCTACACAGGGCTCCGGCCCCCCAGGACTGGAGTCTTACACCCCTGTTTTAGAAAATACTGGAAATGGATACCAATTTGAGCTCACACTAGTTTCTTTTCATTGATAAGCTAGCTTCAACCCCACAGACCAGGAGAACAGGAAGAAATATCAGTGGTCACAGAGTCATTGTAGGTTTACATTAGTGATTTTTAGATTTTCATTTAAGATTTGTGATTAGGGTTCATTTATGTGCAATGTGTTCATTCATGTGTGTCAGGAAATGTGTTTCGGGAACGAAAAAATATCGCACTGCTAGAGACAGCATGCACTGGCTCCGGAGCAAGCAGAGCAAACTGGCACTTCACACAATAATGACACTCAGGGTAAAGGCTATACAACTATGCGCACATAACGGTAAAAACATTACTTCCGCGCTTACGGCACAAAGCAACAGTAATACAATACAAACTATTTACGACATAAATAGGCTACACGAATACACGCATTAATTTACATATAATATTATAACGACAATCAATGCAGCGAAAGGCATGCCGATATGTGAATGTTTTTGGTCTCTATTGGCCGGCTGTTGTATTTGGAAAAATAACTAAATTTTAACTTTACACGGCTAATCTGTAAAATGGCATAATAATTATAATAATAACAACAACAACAATAATAGTAGTAATAATAATAATATCATATTACGAAGTTACCTTCACTTACCGTACTCTTATTGTTTTATTCATATTCTTAGAGACGTAAAGATACAGAGTGTGACATCTAGGGGCTGTGCACAGGCATTTTTATTTCTAACTCAAGTCTCAACTCAACTCAAACTCAAGTCACTGTCACAACGGCATCAGTTTGGAACAAAACAATGAAATACAGTAACACTGAATAATGTGTAGCAGGCTGTCTGAGTGAAAAAACCATACAACATACACACTAAAACAAAGGATATTCAGGTTTTACAAGTAATAAGACCGTCGATTATTTTTCAATTTAGATAAGATAAAATCGTTTTTCAATCGTACATTATTATACTACTAATAACGTTGCTTTCTATTACAGAAAGCTAACCGCCCACCCAACCAAATTAAGAAGCCTGTATTGTATTTTACTTACATATCAGGCTGTAGCTCCATACTCGATGTAAAGTGCATATTGGCCAGTAATGCCGTGCACAGCAGTGGGACTGTAAATGGCATTGTAAAATAACATTCCCGAAAATACATGATACTGCAAAATTCAAATTTAAGACCACCCTTGTGGTGACAAAGGTTGTGCCCCTATTGGTACGAACAAGGCATCCCTGTTTTCCCTTAACTGTTGGAAGCACAGATCGACGAGCTGCTTCCCAGTGAAGACTCTTTATATAATGATGTATAAGAACACTTCACAGTATATTGCTCATCTCGTCCGCCAGGACGACCAGATCATTTTTTCTGTCCTTTATTCCTCAATGTCGACTACTGTAGTACTTTCACACCACTGTTACTAAGATCAACGGTATTAAAATAAAAATAAAAAAATAATCATAGTTTGAGGGTATCGTGTATGTTCACTATAGCTATCACCAATAAAACTCAAAATCAGCTGTGTTAAGGGTGCCAAGCAAGCACCAACAACAGAATCAGGTACACGATGAGACAAGCAGGCTATACGCTAGCCTCTTAGTTCTTCTTGATTGCCTTAACACACTTCTCAAATGACAATTAACATTTTCAAAGGATGTTCGGCTGTGTAGAAATGATATTATGGTGAGATTACTGTACATTTGTTGCTTTGCAAATGTTAATTGTCATTTGAGAAATGCACAAAGCAATAGAGAAAATCTGCAATTCATTCATTCTACTTAGCGTTATTTATTCATTTCATTCATATATTACCACCCACTATATTTTTTAAATAATTATTTTATAACTGAAATCTGGTCTTGTCCAGATTTCTCCTATCCTATATCAAGCATATTTTCATAGTTTGTTTTCATAAATGGTTATGAAATTGTTTTGTCCTACACTTTTCCTTTGTTGCTTTGGAGCATTTCTCAAATGACATTTGAAAATACGGTACCTGACAATGCAGCTCATATACTCTTGGGTTGCACTTAAACGTCTTCACTGCCATATCCATTTGGATTTAGTATCGTACAACCTGTGCCAATCACTTGGAATTGCCAAGCGCCCTCATTACATCCACCACTTGAAAAGAGGGCCCTCGGCTATTATGCCTCTGAAGTGGCGACCCCGACTGCATGGACATATGACCATGTTGGCCGGCGTGACACTAATGCCATCTGAGAAATAACTCATGACAATCTTTGTCCCCTTCCAAATTTATCTTCACCTTTTTCTCCTGGTCATGTCAACTTTATTCTTGCATTGTTGAATGCTCATTCCATAACCCATAAAGCTGCTCTGATCAACGACCTCATTATCCAGAAGAAAGTGGACATGTTTTGTATTTCAGAAACTTGGCAACAATCTGGTCATTATTTACATTTGAAGATGCTGACTCCCCCAGGCTACAACTATCTGTCAAAACCCTGTATATATGGAAGAAGGTATGGCATAGCTGTTGCATAACGATCTACTATAAGAATTACAGAATTTTGATTTCTTGATGACACTACTTTAGAATGTAGAAAGGGGATTTTGGTAGCCTTTTCTGGCTAAAGTGATGGAAATAGTTGTGGCTACATAACTGAATGCCTTTTTAAATGGTAATGCACTATATGAGCCGTTCCAGTCTGGCTTCTGTAAACAGAACAGCACTGAGACAGCTCTTCCGCATTTTGTGAATGATCTCCTCTGGTCTGCCAATATTCTCTCAATATTCTTATCCTCCTTGACTTAAGCTCAGCAGGTAAACCATGATGTAGTCATTTCTCACCTCTCTTCCATTGGTATCACAGACATATCCCTTCAGCAGTTCAGGTCATATCTTACTACCGGTCAACAGTTTATCACACTAGGCCCACATAAGTCCTCCACCTCTCCTGTTGTGAGTGCTGCCCCTCAGGAATCAGTTCTCGGGCACCTCCTCTTCCAAATTTACATCCTGCCCCTTAGTTAAATCATTCGCAGGTATGGCTTTAACTTTAACTGTCATGCAGATGATATTCAGTTATATCTCAATACTTAGTCAAACTCAACACATACAAAACTAAAGTATTACTGTGGGGTCAAAAATCATTATATATAAATCCTTCAGTTTCTCTGTTTGTTTTGATGGTGTCCCTGTAAAATCAGTAATCAGAAATCTTGGACTACTATTTGACTCTATACTCAACTTTAATCTACATATAAAATTCCTCTCCAAAATTGCATTCCTTCACCTCCGTAACATTGTGTCACGTACCGCGTCGTCCGTCCTGTTCCAGCCCTTCGTGTACCACGCCCACGTCGTTACCTCATGTGATTTCCTGATTGTGTGCACCTGAGGCGCTGCCGCTCGCCAGTCCCGTCTCTTGTTGTGTGTATTTAAGTCTGCGCCTGTGTATCCCCGGCAGATGCGGTATAAAAGTGTATATGTCGGATTGTGTGTGCAATAAAACCTCGTTTATCCTGCACCCTCGCCTGGACTTGCCTGTGTCCGTCCTGCACACAGCCGGAGAACGTCACACATTGCTTGTCTATGCTATTTCTTTTTGTTCAGTCCTGATGCCTAAACTCTGGTTCTTGCATTTATTATGTCCCATATTGACTACTGCAACTTTGTTTTCATTGGCCTTCCTGCTAAATCTATATCCTCCTGAGACCCAAGGAAAAGAGTGTCCTTCAATTGTAGGCTATTTGTCCTTGGAGGAAATAAGATATCTTACAATTTAAATTTATTTTTATTTTTAATTTCACGGAATGCCCTCTTTAGTATACAACAGGAATAAATACATTTCCTTACATCAGTGAAAATATAGATGCAAAAACAAAATGTCCACTACATTGGACATAAATGAATGGGTGGGATCTCAGGAGGATGTACTGTAACAGCTTCAGTATATTAAAAACTCAACAGCTAGAGCTGTCACTCACACTAAATGAACCACTCACATCACACACATCCTCTCTCATCTACACTTCTCACTGGTTAAGTCTCACATCAAATGTTGCTTCTCACTGATATTTCTGTGCATAACCTCGCTCCTCACTACTTCAGTGAACTCTTGACTCCCTACTCACCCTATCACGCTCTCAGATTCCCTAATAATAATCTCCTTGTCAATCGACGCACGAGACTTTCTTGCATGGGCAGCAGGTTCTTCACTGCCATGGAACTCTCACAATTACTCCTTGATTGGTTTGCTTTCACTTTCTTCAAATCAAAATTAAGGACATTTCTTTTCCTTGAACATTTCTATTCTGTCTCTTCCTTATCATTCTTATCATTTTGTGTGTGTGTGTGTGTATGTGTAAAGCGACCTTGGGATTATGAAAGGTGCTTTATAAATGCAATTTATTATATTCGACCTTGTACCAGAAGTCAATAACCACCAGGTGGCGTCAGAGACCACCAAATAACAGTGCACATACTAAAGGATTAAGTTTAAAAAGTCTTATTAAACAACATCTGATTTTATCCAAAAGTGGTACAGTCATCATATGACATATTTTGAATAAAATTCAAAGTTTTGGCGCCATTTACAGAATCCATTGGTAACTCTACATGATTCATGTAAATTGACACTGTATGACCAATAGACCAAAGGGAAGTTTTCAGCAAAAAAAAAGAAATCACAAATAGATTGGATAAGTATTCATAAAATTGACACAAATTTTCTCTTATTAACTAGGTCACAAAAGTATGTTTGCAAACTTAAAGAAAACTACTGTATGGCGCAGATGGACATATTACACATAAATAGATGTAGCACCCCCTATAGGTCAATAGGCACCAACATTGGTACACTGCTAAACCTTAATTCATGCGTCAGTTTGCATAACAACGAAATGCATCTAACCCATATGTGACGTTTAAACCATATGTATCGACCATGTATGGTTGTGGTCACTGCATGCATACAGCAGTGATATAGGGCAGATGTATTGAAACAAACACAAATGTCATTTAACCTACCTCAAACTACTAAAAGTCTAAAAATCAAAAAACACAATAAGCACATGGATCCCCAATATAATGTTGGCACACCAAAAAAATGGCAATGGTGACAAGAGTCCCTCCCAATGAGAATTAAAGGAACATGGCATTAAATTTAAGGTCTTGCTAATGTAGACAATTAGTGAACAATGTCTCCGTGTCCTCCTGATACTGAAAGATACATATAAGGGTGCCATTTCATTCAGTACATTGTCCTGCCACGAACTCTCTCTGAGGGTCTAACACCAACTAATATAAAGGTCTCTCTCATAATGCATCCAGTAACTCCTGTAGGTATTTACACACTGCGCAGATCTGAGCATCATCGGGGATTGTCTTCAGAAACTTAGGTTTAACAACAAAAATCTCATTGTTCTGGCTTTCAGTGACAACTCCAGCAAGCAAGCACAGGGGAGTCAAAAGTGCATTGTGCAGAAATGCCCCAGATTTAGGTTATTGGCAAGACGTTCCCTGCGTGAGGTTTACATTCTTTTTAAAAAGTCGGTTTTCCATTTCCACAATTGTTCTTTTATGTTTAACAATGATTGTTCAGGGGCTGCCTGGGGGAAATGGGGGCATGGTCAACATCTGTACACCTCACAGAAGACAGAACAACACTATGAGCTGGCAGATTACTTACTGACCTCTACTTTTCTGGGAAGATTTAAATCCTCAGCACCCTTCAGTGCTTCTGCCTAAAAGTGATCATTCTATAGATTTCTTTTAATCCCAACCAGAGAGGCAGGAATAACCTCACCAGGTCTACATATGTCCACAGTATAAGACTGTAGGATAGAACTTGCTGGTTTCAAGCAGCGATGAACATATGCAAGGAACTCTCCAATTTCAAGAAAGCTATGCCTGTTTATTTTGTCCTGATGTATCTGTGCATCAATGTATTTTTATCTTCTGCCACATCTGACAGAATTTTCAGAATATCATCTTCATTTTCAACAATGGCTCTGTCACATCAAAGTGACTGGTCTTTTGAATCTTCACCCATGATGGTGTAAAATGTAGTGTCTGTGAAAGAATCCACACAGACAACTAGACAGTTCAAAAGAAAATCTAACATATGGTTCTTCTTGAATCGCATGAACTACTGCCGAGTGCAACTGGTGGTTGTAACAATGTACGGAATTTCTCTGGCTTTTTCTGGTTTTTTCTGCAGAAGAGCCTGTACAACCGTTTAACACACTCAGCACCATTGTAGCACTGACTAACAATATTTTCAGACCTATACCCATAATGACTGAGATGTTATAGAATTGGTTTTGTTAGGAATTCTGTATCAAATTAATTCAAGTCAAATCGAATGTTCTTCACTCACAGAATTGCTGATAAATCTAATCATAACAGACAGATTGTCCACATTGCACCTGTCTCTTGCTCATTCACATTTGATGCAAAACCCAAATAAGCCTGCATTATCATATTTAGATTTAATTTGGTTTAACACCATCAATAACTTTATTCTGTGTGTCACTGGACATGTAGTTCAAGGTTTTTGAAATGCTTTTAACAATGTCTTTGAGTTTGCATAGGCTGTATTCAAAAAGTCGAATACAAAAGACCTGCAGATGAATCATCCGCATTATGATCCCCATAATGACAATTGATTGACACACAAAATTTGCATAACTTCACCAATACTTTTTTAGTATCAATTTCTTTCTACTTGGTTTTACCCAAATAAACAGGAAATAGTCTAATCTGTCTGAAGCTAAATAATATCCAGGCTGCATTCTGTAAATGACACTGGCTGTTAACATGTTTTTGAGACCCCCTGTAACTTTCTAGTACCATTTTCCAACTTGTAAAACCAACTTTTAGTGAATGTGTTCAAATCTTTTGGCATGTCAACATTCCAGCAGAGAAAACAACTGAATATTACTGCCAAGGTTGGGACTTTTGCCAGGTTGAGCAGAACGACCTAGCTTATACACCACGTATTCGCTTAGGGCAAGGTTTTAGGATGCACTGACATGACATATCATTCTTAAGGTCATCAGTACTAATTTTCTCAACAGGTGAGCTAGCAGTACAAGACATAGTTTCATTGTGTTTATATTGTAACAGAGGCCCTTCCTGAACAGACAGCTGTTCATTCAGATTACTACTATGATAGACTGACGCTTGGCGTTGGTGATTTTGGGGGTGCTGTTAGTAGTGATGCTACGCTTGCACTTGAGAGCCGTTCCATTTATCACTGTGACCAAATTTCACTGTCCTCCTTAAATCTACTCAACTCCCCTTAACGTGAACAGTGCGAATCAGCCAGTCACAAGAGGTAAATATTGTAGCGTTAGGTTCCTAAAAGGCAGAATGAGCAGAATTTGTGCCAATAAAAAGTAATTGTATGATTTTTTACTAGGCAACCTCATTTAGAAGCACGAGGGGGCGTGGCACACGGAAGGACGATCGGGGCAGAACACATTTTTTTTTTTTAACTTTACACATTGTTTGAATACAATATGCTTAGATGGCATGGGTTTAGTACAGTTTATGCTCTTCTTGTTTTATCCTGTTTATTTTGTGTTTAAATGCTAAAAAACACATTTAGCTGTAATTTTTTGGAGCCGGGAACCAATTAATTGGAGAAAATTCGATCAGAACCCGAACTCGATCCGGAGCTCTGAACGGATTCTGAGTTCCAGTTCTGAGGTACCACTGCGTATGTGTGTGTGTATACACCCACTCCCAGGAATCTCCCAGGTCCTATCTCCAATGTTGTATACATCAACAGTCACACTGACCGAACTGAAGCGATTAAATATACACACTGCAACATGCTATTTAAACTGTACAGGAATAACGTACATCAGTGCCTTTCAGTTTATCCCTACGATTAACATAATATAAAGCGAAGTGTCACTCCCTGCCTCCAGAGTTATCTTTTCGGCACCATTCTCGACCTCCATGCCGCCGATATTCATCCTAAATAAAACGATGGACAGACAAATAAGATTACTAATTAATTTTTTTGTAACTGGACATAAATGAACATTAAATTCTTGAAATATCATTTTTGTGTCGGTCTCAGAGTTATTAAAACTCTTACAGTTTTTGTATGACGGCCAGCATTTGTATGGGAAAGCTGCCTTGGAACGTTACTTTTTCTACACCAGCTTTCCTCCCAGAGATTCGGCCTCTTGGGAGTGGCGTCTGCGCATGAACCAATCAGATCTGACAGGGGCGTGTCTTTGAGGGGAAGAATTAACGCGGCAGCGGCAAGAGATACTGTGCCTTTAAGGATGACATCTATGGTACCTACCTTGCTAAGTGATTTCCTGTTTCGAAGCTACTTGACATTTCCTGAAAGCTCAGCGTCGTTCCGTATCTGTTGGCATTATTTTTCCGCTTTGCAAATGGTGTGAGTCTGCCAATACGGATGATACTTCATTTGTATTGTAGAAAACAGATTTTTTTTTCCCTAAGTCCTCATAACAGACACTGTTGAGCTTCACGCTTAAAGGGTAAGTCTACATTTTCTAGGTCACAACAAGGCCGTGTTTAAATTTTGTTCTGGGTTTGGCGAATTAGGCCGTAGTATTTTTAGTATGTACTTGACCTTTTTTGACAATAGTGCATACTACGAATTCGTGAATTAGTATCTTAGATAGCTAGCAATATTTAGTTATTTTCACGACTGCATGTGTATATTTTATATTGGCGCTTATCGATAGAACTGCTTGCAAATGTTTTAAATGCTTTGCTAAATGAACTTGTTCTGTATATGTAAAACTTTATTTATGTGCATGTGGAAGGTGTCACATATCACGTAATAAAATCACGAGGGTCGTTTCCATTTATTAATTCCTCAAGGGACCTTAAACCTATTTGTACTTCACATTAGTAAAAGGTAAGGTGAGCATGAGTGTGCTTGATGGTGTTTTGCTAAGTGTTACAAACAGAATACTATATATTACTAAGATTTGCGATCAGTGAACTAAGTCAACCAGTTTTATTTCACTTAATTTGTTTGTGGTTAATTTTGCGGCCAGGTGCCTAACGTTTCCCCTCTCTTTTCAGCCCCATGAACGGAGCGGCATTTCCATCTCCCACCGCGGAGATAGCCGAGATCAATCGGATACACTATGAGCTTGAATACACAGAGGGCATCAGCCAGCGCATGCGCATTCCCGAAAAGCTCAAAGTGGCTTCATCTGCCTCGGGGGATGAAGAGGGTGGTTTCTGTGAGGCTCCTCACAGTGCTCTGATGCAGGTGCCAGAGAGGATTGTTGTGGCAGGTACTTTAATGGTTTTACCACATTCAGCCTCATTTTCCTGCCTGTACATTTTGAGCATTGCAGTAACTGCTCCGTATTCCTCCTTTGCGCTTCGCAGACGATGAGGGCTCACAGTATTCCAGACCAAGAGACCTGGACCTCATTCAGTCCACACCCCTGGATTCACTGGCACTGAAAACACCCCCCCGGGTCCTCACACTGAATGATCGCCCATTGGACTTTCTAGAGATGGAGCGGACTGCGGCTCCAGTTATGCAGGTGGAGGAGGTGAGCACAACACCACCACAAAACCACAATCGATCCCATGACGCGCCAAATGAATAACATTAACAGATGCAGTGTCTGCACCCACTGCAATGCCCAGGAGAGGTAGAGTGTGTTCGGAATTTGCCTGTAGTCTTTGCTCTTAGGTGCGAGGTCAGGGTCGTTTACGGCGGGAACGTACAACGAGTGAGAACACAGCAATGCGATACAGCGGGCAGCTCTCAAAAACAGACTCGATGTGAGTGTTACCCGCTCATCGTGCATCTGTTTTCCCATCTGTCTATGCTTTCTGTTCATCTGTGTCTTCTGTCTCTTCATCTGTTTGCCCTGTTCCTGTGCAGAGTGAGTTGCTATTTGTGTCAGTCATGGGTTTCTCACTATGCTTTGTGGATGTTCAGTAGTTGTGTGATGCTCAGCTATGAATCTCTCATACATGCACAACAGCTTTTAATATTCAAGCACACAAGTGTCAGCCTGGAGTTCTTTGGGTCCAAATGTCCCAGGGATTTGGCATCCAAATCTGTTACAGCTTCAGGTGACTTCCTCATTCGAGAGCAAACATCTGAAGAGGACCTTGTGAGGCACGGATGCATTTTTGGTGTTTAATTGTGCACATTAGGAAGCATTTGTTTTCTTAATTTTTTTGAGCATGTTATTAGGAAAGTACATATTGACATGATTTAGCTCTAAATTAAGGCCCACTAAGATACTGATTAAAAAAATTAAACGCTGCATTGAAATATCAGTTTGTATCTTGTTAGGCCTGCATAGCATAACATTGTCAGTACTACTAAACAAAAAAGAGGGGTCAAAACTAAATTAATTGTTTAAAATATGGTGCACATTGTTTCTGATTATGAACTAAAAGGTACTTCTTAACAAAACAAAGGAGTTGTGGTTTCATGGTTTAGAAGTTTATGAATAGTTTTTTTTCCTTTTACTGGTTTGATTTTGTGGTAAGAACTATTCTGTACTAAGATCATGTTTAGCTAAAAGATGGTATATAACTGCACTATTCTGCCACAGTTCTTCTGGACCCTTTTGTTTCTGTCTCTCTCGCTCCCTCTCTCTCTCTCTCTCCCTCCCTTCCTCTCTCTCTCACTATGATAACATGATCGCTGCTGCATTGGTGGGCAGTGTGACCCCTACAGCCTCTCACACCACTTGCCCTCTGCCCTCTTCCCCTGATGATGGGTACAACCTTTACAGCACACGTGGTGTTCTGTCCCTAATCCAGTCCACCACACGCCGGGCCTACCAGCAGGTCCTGGAGGTGCTGGATGAAAACCATTGCAGGTGATGGCTACTGACCATTGATCCAAGCCCCAATCGTCACGCTGTTCCTGTAGGTTCACCACATTTCCTGTCAGTGTTGGATTCCACTTCCTTTTCAATTAAGGTTACCATTAAACATCACTCCATGTCTGAAATAATGGAAATTTCCATTCTGTTAATACATTCTGTCAATGCACCATTCCAGATTTTTATAAGCCTATATGAGATGAATTATATGAGGAATGTAGCAAGTCTGATTTCCAGATTTGCTTCATCTTTTCCATCGCTAGTCATGGGCCGTAGGTCAGTACAGAATGAAATGAACTAAGTGTACTATGATGTCACTAACTGATTGTGAAATATATTTTGTGTACGAAGCTCAAAAAAATCCACTGACTGTCCTTAAATCTAACTACACCTAGTTTGTGGCAAGTGACGGAATTGAATTTAAAATAATTAGTACTTGGGCCAGTATGGCAGCATAGTGCTTTGCAGTTTTGCCTCGCTATGCCTGGATTTTGAGTCTGTGTTGTAAGTGAGGAGTTTGCATGTTCTCCATATGTTGGAGTGTCTTCTAGGCTCTCTTATATCCCACCATAGCAAAAAAACATGCTAAGTTACCAAATTATCTGTAGTGTAGATGTGAATGATGCGTGTGACTACCCTGTGATGGGTTGGTACCTCGTTATGGGTTATTTCCTGCCTTGCACCCATCGTTACCCTGCATAAGACAAACATGGAATGGATGGAAGTGAAAACCATTAATTTGCCCTGTTACACAGTTATTTTGTTTGGCTTATACCACATTTTATAATTTAATCAGATATATGTACCTAAAGTTCATTTTGAGCTGCTTTTGTAGTTATTAGTGAATACTGTACTTTACCTTGCAAAGTCTATGCCCAGCCCTGTATGTAGGAAATAAAAGCATTAGTCCTCCTCAGCTTCCTGTTGGTGTTGTCTGTGTTTTCCCCACAGTCCTTGCCATCACATCTATGTGCTTGTGTGCTTGTGTTTGTGTTTTTGTCCCTTTGTGGCTGAGTTTACTGCCCCTGCTCCAGTTCTCCACCGTGTCCTTTCTTCTGACCCTGTCCCTCCTGCCCTCTTTAGCAAACCTGTTCTGCGTGGTGGGTCAGCCACCTCAAACCCCCAGCATGATTCCAGGTAAATGGTACCTGTCTGGCTTACTCGTGCATTTTCCTTCGTTTTCTCCATTAATCACTTCATCATCTTTAGATGGTTGTGCTACGTAGGGAATGTTGGCCTTTGCATAAAATGTATGAATGGAATTTGTTCTTGTCTTTTCCCCCACTTTTACAGGTTTAGCCTGTCAACACTAGACAATACGCTTGAAGGAGCCCCTGATGACATGGCCCTAGTAGATGCAGCATCACTACGCCGACAGGTATATTATTAACCTGAGACCACTGCTTTTTCTCCTCTCAGTTGTCTGTCAGGCTCATTCAGGACTTCCTGTACATTTCATGCTCAGATCACTTTTTTATACATTGTATATTTACACGGTACCTGATAATTTGTGTGATATGGAGGTACCTGTTTTTTTTTTTTTTTTGCATTGGCCAGTGTTAGCCTGCTTCCATTAAAATGCTCCTGTTAGTGTAGATGTCCCGCAGAACAGTGTACAGTATTTCTGTCAGGATAAACAAACTGTAACAACCCTATAATAAGCTCATTGTTGTTGTAGATCATAAAGCTAAATCGACGGCTGCAACTCTTGGAGGAGGAGAACAAAGAACGGATGAAACGAGAGATGATCATGTACTCAATCACTGTGGCCTTCTGGCTCGTCAACAGCTGGATCTGGCTCCGCCGCTAGAACCAAATCACTTCCCTTTGCTTTCCAGCCAAACCATTGCCAAATGTGTTCCGTATCACTGAAACCCACATTGCCACACAGAAAAGCAACTTGGCTTGTTTGGGAAATGTTTGTGTATGCATATGACCGTCCTTATTTTCCTTGTAACGTGTTTGTCTTTATTTTGGAGGTTTTTATAATGTGTTTGCACTAACTACATGTTTCAGCTGTAAATATTCTGAAATTTATTTCCTATTTTTTCATACAGTTGCTGTTTCCATAATTGCCCCCCATGTATTACAGAATAATCAGGAAAAATAACTACTCACTTAATATGCATATAGAAATAGGGCATACTTCAAAGGCTTGTGTGACTGAAGTAAAATTTATTTAATAAAATTTCAGATGTCATAGGTCTTGTCTACCATATATGCTATCAGTAATTGTCTAATGCTGGATTCCAATATTCTCAATCACTGTTAGTGCAACTTTTATTTGTTAAACTTAATATTTTCTCAAATTTAACTACACGCTGCGTTAAGGAAGCACTTCTTTACGCAGCATGTAGTTAGAGTATGGAATAGTCTTCCAGATAACGTAGTGCAAGCGGAATGCTTGGGTTCCCTTAAATCAGAGCTAGATAAGATTTTAACAACTCTCAGCTATTAGTTCTCCCCAGGCGAGCTTGATGGGCCGAATGGCCTCCTCTCGTTTGTATAGTTCTTATGTTCTTAATTTGCATACATTGAATGATCTAGGGGGTGGTGCACTGGTTAGCACTGTTGCCTCATACCTCTGGGACCTGGGTTTGAGTCTCTACCTGGGTTACATGTGTGTGAAGTTTACATGTCACTGTGGGGTTTCCTCTGGGTTCTTTGGTTTCCGCCACAGTCCAAAGACCTGCTGAGACTAATCGGAGTTACTAAATTGCCCATAGGTGTGCATGTGTAAGTGAATGTTGTGTAGGTGTGCCCTGCGATGGGCTGGCCCCCCATCCTGGGTTGTTTCCTGCCTTGTGTCCGTAGCTTGGAAGATTGGTGGGATGGATGAGTAATCAAATAAATAAATGTCAGGGAAAAGGCAAGATATGTCATTTTTGACAGGAATATTAGTTTACTTTTAAGTAGCATATTTATTCACTGCTGTACATTTTTCCATCATTAATTGTCGTTAACTTGATAAGATTCCGCGGAACGCATTACACTAAGGCTAAAAACCTACACGGAACGTTTATCTAGGGGCACCAATTCGTGAGTCCGTCATGGCGTCGGGGTACCTTGCAAGTCGTGGTGCAAATGCACTCGGAATTCACCTTCAGCGTTTTAGCCGGAACATTATTTACACACAAATTAGAAAGAAACCCCGATGGATGAGGGCATACACGCTATTGATGGAAAGAAAAAAGAAGTTAGAAGGACCACCACCACCTAGACCACGGTAAAGTAGTGCTAAGGCCGATTAAGTCGACGCCAGTGGTAGCTCTCATTTTGTATGAGCTGTCATTTATCCTTAGTAAATGCTATGTCTCTATAAATGTGTATAAAATGGCAGAGCGATTTTTCCTTGCTAGGAGGATAGAGAGTTTAGTATCCTAAATTACTGGTTATTTTATATCGGGAGATGCAGCTTTAATTCAGCCAATTTCACAAGCATACGTTTTTTGTATAATCCTTTTTGATTTTCATAAAGATTTGACATTCCTTTTAGACAGGGGTTAAAGGATCTCTGAAGGAGAGGTTCTCTGTTAGGTACAGAGATGAGGAGTCGATCCAGAATAAGGCACATGTGGGCTACCACTTTAAAGCAATCCAAAATAAACAAAAAATAAGAATTTTATTTTTATTTCATATTGGTATTGGAACGTAACATGCATCAAAACGGCGTATCACTAGAACTACTGTCATTGCTTATTTAATCATAATGTCCCAGTGAAAATGCATTGGAAACCATTGGGTGAAATTGATCACTATACGCTGTTGATCACGGGTCGCAGTTAGGGGGGGTGGGTCTGGGGGATGGTTAGGATGATTCCAAGGGCCCTGGAGTGACAGGGGGCCCAAACAATTTGGAAAATAACTGCATTGGTCTGGACGGGGGGGCATTATGATATGATTATATTGGGCCCAAAATCTTTAGCAACGCTCTTGTGGATGATCATTATAACATCTTCTTTGTGTCTCAGGCAGATTACCATCTAATTGACATTTGTATATTTATTACATAACACATATTACAAACATAACAGAGAGTGTCACTATTTACTTAATTTTATTTCCGATTTAAAATACAAAATACAGTATAGCTGTGTCACACTTTAAATTACAGCACTGTACAAATTAAAGTACTAAACTGTGTACAGACGTTCCTCTACTTACAAACATTTAACTTACAAACTTTCAGACATACGAACGAAGATGACTGCAAGTTCAAATTGTGTTCGTGGGCTCCCATTTCCCGTCCGCAATAATTTTTTTTCTGCGCACCAATTCTGCCTAGTACGACTTCTAGCTGCTACTCCCTCTGTGCAGCAGCGTAGCACGCACACTCACAGCACGTTATTGAGTTTAGTTGACATTTAGGGGGTGCTCAAGCATTCTGAAATATTCAGTTTTTCTCGAAAACCCGATTATTAGGCAATGATACACATTAAGGGGTAAATTCAAATGTCACTAACAAACAACTGTTCTGTAACATCATTGCTACATTGTGCAACTTACTACAAGTCAGGCTACTTTTCTATTCAGGTAAAAACCAGGAATCTGAGGTAGTATTAACTAGTGTTAACTAAAGTAATCAACATCATAATCGTCATACATGCAAAGGTTGATGGTTGACTCGTAGATGCAGAAAGTCCATGAAGTACAGTCATCTTGTTGCTGTCAGGTTAAAGCTTTCGTTTCTCAGCAACAACTTGTAAAACAAACTGTGTTTGTTCTTCACTGTTTGTCAGTAGGGTGATATGTTAAAAAAATATATATCACAATATTTTTTTGCTGTCTTGACCGATATTGATAATTATGAATATTATAGTTTCATAATGCTGTTCCATGTATAATGTAATAATCAAAATAATAATAAAAATAACCCTCTTCTGACAAATAGAATGAATACATTAAAATAAACAATATTAGTAAACAAATACTTATTTTCCAACAAATTTCACTATTTACATACAAAATTCCCTTAAAATTATAGAAGGTTATTGATTTTCAAGTATCAAAGAAACAGCTCAAATGAACAAAACCATATAATAATGTAACAATGTGCAAAACTGTATAATATTGCAAATATGCTAAAGGTCAAACTTAAAATAAAGCAGGACAGAACTGACTGCAACAAGTATCTTCCTCTATTCTTGGTGTCTTAAAAACTTTATAAAATTCTGAGGTAGAAAGGTATCTAAACCAAACAAAAACCACATATTCAGAAAAATGCCAAATCATGGTTGTACTTTTTTTGTCCGGCGCTGCAAAACGTCACCACGCGTTACCATGTCACATGGTACAAAATCTTCGCATGAGCAAGATGACTTGAGACAGACTTGGCTGAAGAGTTTAGTTACACGCATGACGTTTGTATCCCAGGTAGTTCCAATGCGTTATCTGCTATTTCTCCTGAAAAGCATGTAATGCAGTGAGAACTGGTTTTCAGTTCATTTACCTGGTAAAATAAAGTTTAAATAAATTACATAAATGCTTTAGCAGTATACGTAAGTTGATGGTTTATTTGTTAGTTACTGTAATGTTGCTTTATTAGTTTAATCGTCCAGTCTGTGAAGAAGGTATTCAAGTAAGAATTGCATTGTACTCTGTACATGACAATAAAAACTTTGAATCCTTGAAATACATGTATTTGATCTTTTTCCTGGCAGCTATCTTTTTACACAGTAGTTTTATTCACTGCTAACAGTTTGTATCAGGAGTTGGTTATTGTAAAAGAAGTAATGTGCATGCAGGTGATATTTGTATAGATTTATCTACACCCTTCTGGCAGTACTGCCAATGCAGTCAGGTCTGGCACACTACAAGCAGAACTTGTCCGACTTGGCTGCAGTCAGTTTATACTCCACCCCTGCAGCCGCAGCCAGATCGTGCTCCATGTCGGATCAGCTGCAGGCAGACCTAAGCCCAAGTGGAACACATCCATTGCTTCTTTAGGGGGGGTGAGCAAAATTACAACGTTGGTCGGTGATTGGCTGTTGTGCTAGCATTCAGTTAAACTCTGCTCGATAGGCCATTGAGTTGTCTGTCTCAGCGCATTTTCTAAAACAGAGCAAACATAGTTGATTGAGGTTTACAGTCTGTGTGTATCATCGTGATCATCCTCATTTTTTATTGATAAAAAAATTGAGATTGTTTTATTGCCCAGCATTATTTAGAACCCGAACGGATTAAGTTCGAGTTCTGAGGTACCACTGTATACTGATATCACAGTAAAAATCATATATCAGACCCTCTTCTACCCTGACTAGTGGTACGGCTGGACGTCGTTTTGCAGTGTGGAGAAGAAAATCTCTGAAACGTCCCCCAAAACACATTACACACTCTAGACACACTTCAGGCTATTCTTATGAAAGAAGCAGATTAAAAACGAATGAGATTTATATGTAGTTTTGAATAACCCCTTTGAATAACAAGAATTATGTTTTGTTTGAAAAACAGGTGAAGAGTACTTCTAATTAATTAAATGCCTTTTTGAAGCTTAATTGTATTGTTTTTGCTTGTTCAATTTTGGGTATGTATCTCATGAAGGGAGTCAAGAATCAGTTCAGTGTTGTAAATACGATTACTGCATAAGTATTTTTTCCTACACAAATCACTTGTTACTCCAAGCACTTTGTTTTTATTAATCACCAGTTATAACAAAAAATACAGTTTAGAAGATTAATTTTGACCTTGAAAAAAGAAACCTAGACATGCAAATGCTGGATTTAGACATGCATGAAAGCTTACTCTTTTTGAGCTTTACAAGAAGTTAGAGTATAGAGTTATGTAATGCAAAAACGGTAATGCATTTGTTGAATGGAATTACCAATTGGTTTTAAATATAAATTAATATTTTGTAAATGCAGTTTTTTTTCCTGCAACTGAATATAGCTTTATCATAGTTAAATGCAATAATAATATATTAGTGTGCAAATATGTATGTTATGACGTACTTTACAGTTTTATACTTTAAAATGCTTTGTAACGGTTTGTCTGGTTGTTCTTTGCACTTAAATGATTTTGTCATGCTTGCAATGTACTGTTTCTGCCTGGTGTGACTAATATGAGGTCAAATCTCTCACAAAATAATTTTAACTGTTTTTGTTCTGTAGTTCTCATCAACCAAACTGGGATTATCATGCAGAAGTTCAAGCAATGAGCAGCAGGCTACAGGAAAATTTCTCATTGGAACTCCTGAAATTAGCATTTGTGAATCCTTGCTATGTGAGAGCTGAGGAGGAGCGAAGACGCTTGTTGGAGCTGGACGATCAAACAGCAGCGCTGAACTTGAAGGATAATGCACAGCTCCATGTGCAGGGACTGAACTTCACTGTGGCTTTCCTGACTGACTGGTGCAGAAGCAACTTTACAAGCCTCCCAGACCAAGCTGTTGCAGCTGTGGTGGGCCACCTGAGCTGTCCTGAAGTTGTGTGCCATGTAGCACGCAATCTTGCCATTGAGGAGCTGACACTGAGCGGTCAATTCCCTGTACCTGAAGGCATCCTGCATGGTACGTTCTTCGCTGTAGTTGGAGCACTTCAGGAGAGCAGTGGGCCAGAGAGAGCAGCATTTTTTCTCAGGGTATGTTTTTAATGGACTGCAAGTAACAATCAATTCAGCATGTTTTTAAAGTTGCATTTATTATTTTACTCTCACCTTGGTGACTGTCTGAAATGTGAATAATTGCATATTATGCTTGAAAATATGTATTTGAGAGTATTGTTTGAAGTGCTGTCTGTCTCTGTGTTATAATTGGTTGAGCTTAATTATCCCGCGTTTCCATTTTTCTGTTCAGGACTTTCTGATCACACAGTTGATAGGGAAGGATCTGTTTGAGCTGTGGCCGGTAGTGAACCCCATGGGGCTGCTGGTGGAGGAAATGTCCCGCAGAAACCTGCCCCTCCCTGAACCGCGTCTCACCAGATCGGCCGGCGCCAGCACAGTGCTGCCCCTCTATTTTGTGGGACTGTACAGGTAAGCTGAAGTTTGGTTTGTTTATTAACTATGTGTGCAATGTAATGTATTCTGTATAATGTGGTTGTCTTTTTTGTTAATTCAGTGATAAGAAACTACTGGCCGAAGCTCCAGGGGAGACCATTCTGGCTGCGGAGGAAGAGGCAGCACGCGTAGCACTGAGGAAGCTGTATGGATACACCGAGAACCGGAGACCCTGGGACTTCTCAGCCCTTCCGGAACAATCTTCCCCGTTTGCCATACACACAAGCAAAAACCCATAGATGATTTGTAATCACACTGCCCACCATGGTAATCAAAATACAAATTATTCTGTGGGCTCGGAAGGATGGAGATAAACTCAATTACTTTGTACACTTGGGAGGTTGATAACACACATCAAGATCTTTTGAAGATGAATTTTGATTATGTTACAGGATTGTTGGAATATAATTGGAACACAAATTCAAATGTGCTTGTGGACAATAAAAATGTACAATGACAAATGCCAATTGTTATGCTTCTGAACCCTTAAATAATTTTTACACATTTTATATATATTTACTAAATCCTGCAACAATAACTTTGTCCAAACAGAAAAAAAAATAACACATTTATGCTTTATTTTGAAATTAGTGAAACTTTAACTCATAAATAATATTTTTAGGTGTGACCTGCTGTAATGAGGCAGACAACCAGATTTTTATCTATCTCTCTATCCATCCATCCTCTAAATGTCAACGAAATGACCACAGTAGCATCTGCTGCATATACAGTATTTCCTTGCAGCTAACTTTGACAAGGGGGCTCTCCGCTTCTGAGAGTAAGGGTAGGCCTACCCATAAAATCACATTGCCACATCTGCTTCCCAAACGGTCCAAACGGAAATAGGAGACGCGATATTTGTATTTCTGGCTGTAATGACTCGTTGGAGATTTTAAGAGATTTTATTTAAATTCGTTCTGATGTTGAAAGGCCCTTTGTGATTAAGTTCACCTGGTCACTCTCAACTACATGTACGTTGTTTAACCAGAACTATAAAATGTGGAAATAAAAGGCAAAGATTTAAAACTTTTTTTATTACGGTAAAGAATGAGTTTAGATGACTTTCCAAATTAGTCCAGGTGAGGTATTTCATGGGTGTGCCCTGAAGCATAACGAATATCTCTTCCGGGATCAGGTACAGCACATTCGAGTGAACGTAGAGAGAAATAAGGAACAATTTACATTAACCGTGTTTAGTATACTGTAAATTTAATGATAACAGTTTCAATAAATTACGTTGCTTGGTTTTCAAAAAGCTACGTAAGGAAAACAATATAATGGGGCTATTTTATATTAAATTCTGTGTTCTTAATCTTTCATGTTTTGTTTACGAACAGCATCTTTTATTGTCGCATGGATTCGGGTAATGGAGCGAAATCCGTCTGCCACAGTTGGGGGGGTTAGGTGGTGAATAAAACAAACAGTGTAATACAAGACTACACGGTGTAACATAAGAAGAAAAGACATGATAATTAATAAATAAATAAATAGTGTATTTGTGCACAAAGTGCAGTTGTCTAAAACAGAGGATTTGGCTAAAACTGCGAGGGTTCAGCTTCCTGCAGCGGTTCGATTTCGCTCCACAGTGCAGTAAAGAGCGTCTATTGCTGTCTGGGTGGCGCTAGCAACGCGTGGCAGGCGCGGGCGGGCGGGTCGCGCACGTCCCTCCTCTTGACTACCGCGCTTCGACTCCTTGTTCGTGGAAACCGGAGAGCACAGCGAATTCCGGTTTAGGCTCGGTTCACTCCGTTCTTCATTCGGCTACCTTGTTCCGTCTTTTTTTTCTCCTTTCCAGTATCCTCGTCGCCACTGCGACCACCAGCACCACACCACTTGTCAGTTTCCCTTCCCTCCCTGGGTGTTATTCTGTTCCTCTCGACAGTTCCCGGCCCAGGCTATGGCGGCGAGCGCGAAGCGAAAGCAGGAGGAGAAGCACCTGAAGATGCTCCGGGAAATGACGAGCTTACCTCCCAACAGAAAGTGCTTTGACTGCGACCAGCGCGGCCCAACTTATGCCAACATGACGGTTGGCTCCTTCGTCTGTACCTCCTGTTCAGGCATTTTGTAAGTATGAATTAAAACCTTGACCTTTTACGTGTTTTTGACACTCCGATATGTAATGGTTCCGCAGTGCATGCACGAAGTAAAGATCGGATCGCTAGTGAAGTCGTTTGGCTAGCTACCGTTATTGTCTGCGGAGGTGGGGGTTGGGTTTTAAGCTAGCCTGCTAGCTAAAATCGATAGCAAGTTGCTGCTAAGCAGACATCCTTATGGTGCGGACCCGTTGTAATGCTCCTAGGCTTTGGCATTCGCGGCAGCATTAGCTAACAGATGGAGTAATATTTATGTAGCTAGTATTACCCATAGATCCATATACTGCCAGTACAGGATATTATATGAAAATACTGATATATTTGCTTCCTGTGTGTATTGTAGTAATCTGCAGTGGATGGGAAAAATGATTTTTCTTTAGAACCCAAAATGAAAATGGGTACGCTTGGGGCATTTCACGGACGGAGCCACTATTTTAAGGCTGTGTAAAGTGGAAACCATGTGGCTTATAATATTACCCAATAATTTTGAGCAATTATTGGTTAATATTTGCAATGCCGCCTGTACAACCCGGAAGTGTGCGTTTGAGTAAGCAACAAGCTGCTGGTATTTCGTGTGAAAAGACATGGCTAACTAGAAGTTGTAGCCTTGACGTCGAGGTAGAGGCCTAGTTATGTTTCATTGTTGTATAATCCAACATCTGTATACCTGCCTATGGATTTAGGATCAGTGTCATGTTTCAGATATAGAAAAATAATACCATTGCTAGTTAGTGTGTGTGTCTGTCTTGTGTGTGTGTGTGTGTGATGTATAAAAAATATATTTTAACAAAATTAATCTGTATTCAGCTGTTGAATTAAAAACAATGTCATCCTATTATGCCATTATCCCAATATTACCACATCTTTGGGTACCATTATAGTTCTTCTTTCCTTTTTACAGCCAAACTGTTCAGCACTAGCAACTTAATATTTATTCACATTAGTTTGGGTTGACTAGTATTGGCAGTTAGCTTGGGTTTTATCATCCCTTTATTTTAAGGTATAGGTTTCAGTTCTTTTCCTTGGGCTCCACCCTCTGCAGACCAATATGGTGAAACACCTTGTATAAACTTTGACCACAGCTTTTGCTTGTTCAAGATTAAGGTGATGTTTGTAAATGTAAATAAAAGCTACTATTCAATTTAGGGTGGCCTGTTGGCTCAGAGGTTATCGTTATTGCCGTACACCTGCCAGGCTGGGGTTCAGATCCGACCTTTCTGTAAGTGTGTTGTTTGCATATTCTCACTGTGTCACACAGGTAACCTCCTAGTACTCTGGTTTCTTTGCACAGTTTAAAAACATGCAGTGATACTGTTTTGTGTGACTAAATTGCCCCTAGTATGTGCCCTGTGATGCACTGGTATTTTGTACTGGGTCTTCCCCAATCTTATGTCTAAGCTAGGGTTTAGGCTCCCATGTGGGCCTAACGAGAGAACTGGTTATAAGATGGATGACCTTAATCAGTTCACTGTGCCTTCTGGTAGAAAGGTGCTGCTACAAGATGCACCGATACCGATATTCGGATCGCTATCGGCACTGATGCAGACCTATTTGCCGGATCGGGTATCGGTCATGCGTGTCTGATCCACGTCCTATACTTACTTATTTAGTTTTTGGCAATCAATCACACAGCGGCTCACTTCCATTTTATGTGTTTTTTGTGGAATTTGAATCGAACACAATCGCTGCCCCTCAGTCTTTTTTGCTACTCAGTGGGTGTGAGTACAGTGACTTCCGCCTGTTGTGACGTCATGCGCATACCCATCGCAGTGCGAGGAGCGTAAGATAAGACGTGATGATCTTACCAGCGATTTGCAAGTTTTCTGAGGTGGGAATAGCATTTAATGGACAATCCAACTTATCAAATCACAAGCAACTGCAAGACAAATAAAAGCAATGGATCATTTCTGAGTTGCTAACTTGGACTGTCTTGCGAACTCTCTGCAGCTCCTGATTCAAGTGGGGCTGCCATCGCAACAGAAGTATAACTGCGCTGTCGCCAATTGGAGAAAAACTGTGTTAAAATTTTAAGCATTCCCCACTTTTGTATACTTGCTTTGAAAATATTCATATTGAACTGCAAATGCCTCATAAACTCTTAAAACAAATGAGGTGGAACAGTATGCTATGTATGTTTGTAGTAGCCTAATTAAATATTTATCATAAATTTTTTCCATCCGTATTTACTAGCTTAAAAAAATGAATATATAAAGTATAACAAAGTAAAAGGATCTTTTATTGGAATCTGTATCTGTATCGGCAGTTGTGTATGGGAATCGAATCGGAACTTAAAAAATGTGGATCGGCCATCTCGGCCATTGCAATGTAATCTAGTCCGTTAATTAACTTTAATATTCTTCCTATTTTTTCTCCAAATGATATCAGCCAACCATTACTATTTAAAGGTTGATAATTAACAAAGGTGAGGTGGTTGTCCTTCAAGTGCTTCATAGTGTCTTTTCAGACCTTGTTTTTCCTCATTTGTAAACAGCTTTTGCACTTCCAATCTAGCATGACGTTTTTGGACTGTAGTGTCTCTCCTGAACCAGAACTTATTTCATGTTCAGTTCATAAGCAGTAGACTAAGCCAGAACATGAATTTTTAGCTCTAGATTCCTGAGAGATAGTATTGGATTTTAAATCATTGCTTTTTAAATCATTTGGGATTATATGTAGAGAATTTCCCAAAGGTGTAATTGTATTACACTCCATATTGAACAGCAGTAAAGTTCTTTAAAAATCTCTGCTGCGTGTAGAATTCTGACACCGGTGTTTTCTGTGCTGTTGAGTAAGTAGTACAAGTGCAGGTGGTCATCTGGGTGTTTGTGTAGATCAGGGGTGGCCAGTCTTGTCCGCTAAGGGCCAGTGTGTATGTGGGTTTTTGGGATAATCTTTAGGTCAGCTGTTCAAACCCGATGTGAGGACTGTACAGCCAATCAGTCCTCTAATTAGGGAGTTGCAGCGAAAACCCCCATACACAGTGGCCCTTCCGGGATAAGATTGGCCACCCCTGGTTGTACGTCATAGTTCTAGTCTACAGGGAGTATCCTATGCACATTATATTTAGAATTACCTCTCATTTTGGAATTGATTTAAGTGAAAGGTGCATCGGATTTTTCAGGTAACTGCTTTGGACTTTGTTGATTATCTCAATCACAGAGTAATGCTTAAAGGGCACTTCTTTTTTTTCGGCCATGTGTCATGTATTGTTAGGTTGGGAGGTGGTATAAAAAAGGAATGTATGTATTAAATTGAAAAACAGTGGCACTATCCACAATGCAACTCTGATGCATAATACAAGTAGTTAGACATAAAATTATATGGTAATAAATGAATGTAAAATCTTTACGTGTAATTTTCCACATTTTTTGTTTGTTCACATAAAAATAAGTTTACATGCATACAAACTGGATTTATTTATCAAGTATGATCAGGAATCTGCTTAAAGATATCTTCCTGTAAGTTGGTGACATGTTTTTTCCCCATTTTAAACTAAGAAGGAGAGGGCTAGCCTAATTAAAATGGTAAATTGCTATGGTGCCTATTAATCTTACACCTTAGAAACCTGATGTCATTAGAAAAAAAAATCATAATGTGGTATTAATTATACCAAAACGGATCAATCTGAAGTGGAAAAGTGGGTTGCTTCTCGTCTTAGCGCAAAGTTTCTTGCCTCATAGCTAATGCCCAATATGCCTTAACCAAATTAGTCTATAGAGCCAGTTAACTTTAATATTTCCTTTTTTACACTAGCAAAAAGTTGATATGTTTGCATCGTTGGACTTCTTAGAGTTTTCAGAATATTGGTTGAATTTAAAACCCCCATTTTACAAACAAAATTCAAATTGTAATTGAAATACAAAATGACTTCTTACTGTTTCTGGTGTGCGCTTTCTTTTGGAGACAAATTACAAGCAGATGAAACAAATTCTGACCATATATCAAAGTAAATGTAGGGGTGGGAATCTTTTACCATCTCACGATTCAATTCGATTCCGATTCTTGAGGCCACGATTCGATTCAAAAAGATTTTCGATTCAAAATGATTCGATTTTATCAATAATGATTTCTAATCGGGTTTCTGATCATGATCTCATCTGCTTTGCTATTCAGAATGACGAACGGAGACATTAAAGTTTGTTTTTCACATTTATTAAGTTAAATTCTCAGGGAAGTGCCTTTTATCAAAAACATTGTCTGGTTCTCAATTGCTACTCATTAGTAGCTAGCTATAAAATAAAGTGCTTCTTCCTAATACAAAATGGTTGAAAATTGATTCTCAGGGATTCGAGCAGCCAGGTATCTGTTATGTAGGGAGCGGTGAACGTCACAAAAGACGTAGTTGCTCTTGATGTCCATGCATCACATGTTAGTGCCACTCTGGTCGCTTCGGTTAGGGCACTGGCGACCTTTCTTTTAGTCTCATCGTAAAGCTGTGGCCCAGCTGTTTCAGTAAAAAACCTGCGAGACGGTATGGCGTACCTCGGCTCCGCTGTCTGTAACATGCAGACGAACCCCTCCTTCTCCACCACACTGTAAGGCCTTAGGTCTTTGGCAATGAAGCAAGCGATAGACCAAGTTTTTTTTTTTGCTCTCTCGGAGTTGGCAGGGAGTTTAGTGAAGCACTGCAGTGTGCGTCGGTCTGCAGCTGGCGGCTGACTCTGCTCCGTGTCGCTGAGCTCCGGGTGATGCCTAGTAATATAAGCACGCGCATTTGTTGTGCTGCCGAAGTACATGGTCTTCGTTTTGCAAAGCTTGCACACTGTGTGTGTCATGTCCAGCGCAGTGCTTCCAGGCATTCGGTAAAAACCGAAATGACGCCAAACTTTAGCTTTAAGTAAAGACGGGGCTGATTGGATCTCCCTCTCATTCATATTTGCTTCCTCTTTGTTTTAGTGATTTGCCGCGCACGCTTACGTTCAAAAACCGGCTGCGTGGTGGCATCAGTACAGACCAGTAGGCTATTTACAAAAATGGAGGCGAACAGCCAGCTGATTTTATTTATTTATTCAATCGATTCTTGGACATTTCAGATCGATTCTGAATCGTTGCAAATGAGAATCTAGATTTTTCTGTGAATTGATTTTTTTTTTTTGGCACACCCCTAAGTAAATGTGCTTTCAAGTACTGTCTTCTAGATTATTGTAAGGTACAGGTTTTATTCTGAGCCCTCTCCTTTCTGATGATCCATGTTTAGTTTTATAAGCTTTAGGGATGTACTATTTCCGGGCAGTTGTGCAATTGAGTTGTCACTGATTGCTTGAAAGAATATAGGTTTTTGGAGCTCGCTACTAGACTAGATTTCTGCTTGTTCTCATAACAAAGTGGCTTTTGTAAAACTGTCTGAAAAGTAAGGTGGTGTGGTCTTATGGGTGTGCTGTCAAAAGTCTACTTACTAATAGATACGTAATGTTTTTTATAATGAATCAATTTACATATTATGGCTCACAGTCACTCACAAATCAGTTTTTCCCCCCTACAGCTGCTTGTGAGATCACTGGGCAAACAGTAGGAGTTGTGCATGTGTGGGTGGCCTGTCAGTCTTTTATGGGGTTCTTACTGTATGCACACAGAAATCTAGAAACACTTGGACCAAACTTTGGACGACAACCATAACTTTCTTTCAGGACCTTTTTTTTAACCTTTTTTTTTTTTTAACAATTTCAATACAGAATCTAATGATTCTGTTCAATCAAATTTGATTCAGTTCTGATTCAATGTCAATCTGATATGAATGAGATACAGAGTACTACAAAGTAGCTTTACATCCATCCATCCATTTTCCAAACCGCTTATCCTATTGTGTCGCGGGGGGTCTGGAGCCCATCCCGGAAGCAATGGGCACGAGGCAGGGAACAACCCTGGATGGGGGGCCAGCCCATCGCAGGGCACATT
>JABFDZ020000040.1:17533493-17544184 GCA_019775955.2 Pollimyrus isidori | reverse complement strand
AAATAATGCTACATGATAAGGCTTCAAGTGGGCCCTGTAATCGGTGATCGGTATCGGCCGATATAGCTTCTAGTGATTGGAGATCGGTGATCGGCCTCAAAAATCCTGATTGGAGCAGCCCTAGTTGTCATTAAAAATGTTCTTTAAATTCATCTTCGGTGAAATTTTTTCTTAAGATTTTAAAAAAAGAGTGAGTTGTCTGGTTAACTTTTTGTTAGTTAACCAGAATGTGAACCACTGATATGCCTTTATCAATAAAGACTGAATCTGTCGGTACATAATAACCTACCAAAAGTTCTATTTGGCATATTTAGTATAGTATATTTTAAGTAAATTTTCAGCCCTTTTCTCTTATAAATATCGTAACATTTATCATGATGATTTCAGATATCACAGCGTGAATTTTTCCAGTGCTGTTCAGCCATAGTTTCAAGATTACTTTCAATGTTTAAAGTAATCCTTTTGTGGGCAACGGATGATGTGTCATTTTGGTTAGAAATAAATTAATGTAGCAGTCTATAAGCCAGAGGAGCTTTGTTAGGATTGTGCTGCTAAAAATAAAGAAATCGCTCAAGGTACAGGCTATTGAACACTGTATGTTACTGTGCTTGAATTCTCTCTTCAGTTTAATTTGTTTCGGTTCAATTTGTTCATGATACTTTTTAAATGTTTTATGTAATCCTTTTGCAGCAACTAGTAATTTATTTTCTATGGATTCAGTTCATTTTTTTTTTATCTTTTGTGATTGTCGGGAGCGGCCAGGGAAAATCGAATATTATTTGAATGATGACTTCCTAAAACTGAATAGTAATTCTGCCTGAAATGCCCATCTTTTGTTTTATGCAGAACCTTAAGAGAAGACAATGTAAATGTTTCTCTCCTTCATTTTCCCACCACTTTTCTTATTTTTGTATCTGGCTGTCATTGAAGACATATATAAATTTAGTTGTATGTGATATGTTTCATTGCATGTAGCCTAAGTGGCTAAATGAATTCCACGTTCTTGACCATATATGTTCCTCAATGATGCCATTTTCAATATTTTCTTAATTCTTTCTCAGATGTTTGAGTGGCCTCGTGTAAAACTTTTGTAAATGTGCTTTGTGTCCAGTTCTGGTTGCTTTTGACAATATCTTTCTCAATTTTTGATATTTACAGAGATCTGGCTGGTTGCATGGTTGATTTAACAGACAGGACTAGGTCTTCACAGGTGCAGATATGCATGCTTTGATTATTAAAAAGAAATCTTGAGGGTCTTAGGCCTGTCTGCTGCTGAACCAGATGATAAACCACATCAAAGCATGTGTTTTTCTGAGGGAGGCAATGGATTGTTTGATCAGTAGTATTAAATGGCTGGATATAGTAGATTAAGGCAGTGGGTGCTTTCACACTCTGTCCATGATCGGAAGGATCACAGATCTGACTTCGTTAGCAGAGTGACTTCATTGTTGGGCCCTTGATTAAGACCCTTAACCTGAACTGCTCTTGGGACCAACTGACCCTGTTTTCTCTTCCGCCTCAGTATATGTAAATCTAAGTTTATGGTTTGATTCGACTACTGGAGCATTGGGTCTTTTGGCTTGGGGAAGTCACTGTGTAACTTAGTTTTACTGAAGTTTGTCAACAAAATGACAGGAGTATATTGGCAGCAGTTGCAGTTATTCAGTAAAAGTGAGGTGAAATTGCATTAGCTTTAGTGAATTTGCTTTTTGAAGACAAATGATTGCCTTTTTCCCTTTGTTTTACAAAGCTAGTTTGTAAGGAAGCACATTTAATAATATGAGGTGCCACAAATTAGGACATTGACTGAGGAAAGTGTGAAATCTGGAGCAATGTGCTTCAGATTTTATTTCTTTGTTCAGAAATGTCACATTTTATTTTGGTTTTTGTTTTTCTTTCCAGCAAAATAAAGGTATTTCTTTGGTGTGAATGGGCAGTTCACACCGAAACTGAAGAAATTATATTTTAGAGGGGCTTTAGTATTATTGATCCATCTAGGTTGTTCTGTTGGGAGTTTAAGATATTGACCGAAGAAATCTTGAGCTTCTCTTGCATAGGATGGGAGTATATGGCATTCTTTCTGTGGTGCTTAAAACACCAGAAAAATACATTTGAAAAATTCAATAGCAATGTCTCTCACCATAAATCTTGAATGACCCTGCACCCTGGTGATATCTTCTGTGCAGTGATTCGATTGATGTGTGGAGATCAGTAGAAGAAAATAGTTTGTCCATTAAACTGCTCAATGCAAAGTATGGGGATTATCTTCAATAACCAGGTCATGATTTTTGGTAAGAGACATTACTGTTGAATTTTTCAGTTTCAGTCAAAATTTCCATATTGGTGAACCGCTATTGAAACAATAAAAAATTATATCGGTATCAGTCCCGTAGCTGTTTGGCAAAAGTTATTGTGGGAGAAATTAATCATGTTACTTAGCCCTAGTCTTAGTCATTATGGCGCATGAAGGAGCAGGCGCTGATCTGGTGATCCTGACCAGACAATTCTCTCAAATTGTGGATTTAATAAGGATTTTATTGAGAGTTAGGGAAAGTGTTAAGGTAAGCTTGGGAGGTAATATTCACAATATACAGTGGTATTTTTGTTTAGCAAATTTTATCTTGGGTGAGCTGCCCAAGCCTGGTGCTGGAGGGGTAGAGGTAGCAGTTGAGGGTGTGCTTGGAGTGGGGGATTACATGGGGGTAATGGGAAGGCCCAGGGAATACATTGTTGTTGTGCCAACAGCATCTATTTATCATTTTGGTTTTTGGTGGCACGTTTTTTTTTCTAGCTGGCATGTCATGCAGGCAAAATTTCCCCTTAATTGTCCATGATCACTGAACTTTTGTTTCTGCCTCCGTGCTGCGTGACTGCGCCTGCTCTAGATAAACTGATGCTATAAATGTTTTAAAGGTCTTTGTCAAAAAAGTGGAGTGCATCCTTTGCTACTCCTGGCGCCGGCTGCGGGAAATCCTGACAGGTTACATAACACTTTCCTACTATTCGACTATGAGGTTCATAGTCGAATCAGACGTCTACGAATCGAATCGTCAAATCCTCGACTATTAGAAGTCAGCCCTACTGAAAACATTTATATTTCAAAATTTCATCCACTTTGCCGCGTGCTTGTGTATTATTTAATAAAAACATCTTGTGAGCCACCCCTGCTCTAGAACTTGGACAATTTGTTAATCAATCCTTCTCCACTCACCATGTGTAAGGTTAATATGAGCTTGGAACCAATCCCACGAAGCAAAGGGAAGAAAGCAGAACGCGTGCAGGGTATACTCTTCATCTGTTACCTGCTCATATACCTAGTTACACGCCATGGGCAGTTTAGAGAAGTTAGTTCGCAACTTGTTTTTTGAATGGGATGAAACCAGAATATATGGAGAATTTGTGCAGTGATGGCAAGAACACGAATTACAAGTTGAGCGCCCAACACTAAAATTGTAAGGCTACTATTGTATAACTATTGTTACACACGATACTGGTACTGAAAAGGCAACACAGTACTACAGTTTTGAAACTGCTTGGTATTACATTTTGTCAGATAGAAAAGGCCAATTTTGACACATCAACAATATTTTGCTCAGCTGAAAAAGAATTTGAAAGAATTTTTTCAGACTTTTTATACATACATTGTATGGGTGAGGTGAGAAACGTGAACATGCCCTAAAATTGAAGCAGTACCACTTAGTGACAGCAATAGGAAAGGTGATAACAGATGACAGTTGAACTTGTGAATGTGAGAAGTCGAAGTATTTCATGAACCTTATTAGTGCTTCACAAAAACATGATATGGATAATTTTCAATTTTGAGACTTTTTACCCCAAAAAGAAAGTGCTATGTGGCAGGGAAGGAACTCATCTGTTGAAGGTGCTTGGTCTTGTGAACACAGTACAGTGGTACCTCAGTTCTCAAACTCATTAGAACTCAAAGTTTTAAAAAGTCGAACCAACCAGTTTGGGAAAAAAAATTACCTAGAGCTCGATCTGAATCTCAGGAGTCAAACCGTGAACACCGACCTAAGAACTTGTACCCGTGGGGAAATGAGTCTCTCAGCAGAAACGAAGGGTAACGTTTCAGTCTCAGCCTCACATTTGCTGTGATAGCACCGTTCATGCTTACACTAACTGAATACATATATTTAGACAGTAAAAATACATTTAGACAATGATGGACAGTAACGGTAATTATTATACAATAAAATACATTCTAAAATAAAGATTTCTTATCCATTATTTAAATACTAATAATAAACAATTAATACGTTCAATTATAATTCTATTGTTGGGCCGAGCAGGGATGGAATGGAAACAAAGGCGCAGAAGATATTGGGGAATATAGGGTTTAATTACAGGTAAGGCAGGCCAAACGCAGAAGGGCAATACAATGATCGGATTGGGGGAACTAACTGATACGCAGATGAAATGCAGAGGGCTAATGAAAACGACTAGAAACAGCTGATGACATGGGGATTCCACACGGGATTAACGAGGGGGTGTGGCACACGGAAGGAGCAGACGATTGGGGCAGGACACGAGATACATTTTATTTTCTTACTTTACAAATTATTGTTTTGATAAATGTGCTTAGATCTTTGACGGATCTCATTTTACTGAAACATTATGTGCATCAAAATCTACATCTGATAGACCAGACACAAATAGTCCCAAAACTGAAACTCTAGCGAGAGGTGGCAGCAGAGGACTGAAACATCAGTGACTAGGGTGAAAAAGGGACTGCAGCAGCCAACTTGAGGACATAGCGATTTGACATCTAAACATACAGTGCTATGTAATAATTTTGGCACCCCTCTGAGGTTGCATGATAAGTTGCTTTCTAAATAAGAGATCACAACAATATGCAATTTTTGGTGTAGAGAAATGCAGACAAGGCGTTTTTTATCAGACCAAAATTCTCAGTGTAGCATTATTGATTTGCATTAATAAAATATAAAAAAATTGCATGTGCAAAAGCTTAATTGCATTAATTGCATTGCATAAATGTTTGACGACGTGTAGGCATTGAGTACTGACCGTTTGCAACACAAAATTGCTTTGATTAGCTCCTTAGAGCTTTAACTACGAAGACGGATGCAACTAATCATGAAAAAGGTTAATTAACATAGATAATTGCTAGTTGAGCTTGTCCTTGGATCTCTTAGACAGTGGCCACATGGGAAGCTCTAAAGAACTATGCTGGCCTAAAAACTAGATAATTTGTCGTTATGAATTAGAAGGATATTACAAATGATCACAAAGGTCTGGACAGTCAGAAATAAAGTGAAGAAAGGGAAGGCCACAGGAACAGTCCTTGTGAAGGAAAGAAAAAATATCTGAAAGGGACCTGCAAAAGCTGGTTAGGAAGGTCGCTAACAAATCACAGATCTCCTCCAAAGAGCTGTTACATCATCTAGCTGCTGATAGTGTCATTCCATAGTCCAGCACACTTTGCACCGGGAACAGCTCGGCGGAAGGGCAATGCACAAAAAGCCATTTCGGAGTACTTGCCACAAGAAGTATCTCATGAGGTATGCAAGAGTGCGTCTGGACAGGCCAGAAACATTTTGGGAAAAATACTCTGGACACATGAGACTAAGGTAGAGTTATTTGGTCACAACCAGAGGTGCTATACAATAAAACGCACAGCATTCCAGGGGAAGGACTTCCTGCTTACTGTAGATTTTTGCGGAGGGTCCATCATGCTATGGGGCTGTGTGGCTAGCTCAGGTACTGGAAACCTTGTTAGACTTGAGGGCCACATTCATTCCTCCCGGTATCAGCAGATTCTTGACAAGAATGTTCAAGAGTCAGTCAAGAAGTTGAAGTTAACCCGGGGTTGGATGTTTCAGTATGACGATGATCCAAAGCACTGGTACACTGAGTCACAAGTACGATATTCTAAAATGGCCGTCCCAGTCCCCAGAAGCACTTCACGTTAAAAGTGAATGAAAATGTAGTCATCTTTCAGCATTGCAAAGTATAACTTAAATATCACCACAGCATGACTAAAATGCAAATACATCTTTAAAGAAGACATTTGGGTTTTACCGATTTGCCCCATAATGTGAGGTTAACTATACACATGTGCCTTTTAGCCTCTAAGTACACTGTGAAAAAAGGTAAAATGACTGGCTGCCAAACAAGAACTGTAAAATTCCAGTAAGATGTTTTATTTTAAATGAAGTGCAAAAACATAAAATTTACAAAAAATGTTTATTCTTTTGCATAACTGTTATTTTACAGTTTTTCTTATTATTATGCTCAAATACTTTAATAAAAAGGCAATTTGAAAAGTTCACCAAATAAATACTATTATTTTACAGCTTTTATTAATATTATGATGAAATACCTCAATTAAAAGAGCAGTGCCAATAATTAAACAGTTAAATACTGCTATTTTACAGCAGTATTCTACAGAATTTATTCTTGCAAAATATCCACTTCAATAAAATGACCAGAAGTGCAGCAGAGAAATACATTTATTTTACAGTTTTTTACGAATATATTATCAAGCACCTTAAATACAGCAAAAAATATCAGATGCAATGGCTGCCAAACAAACCATAAAATTTAAGTAAAATGTTGTAATTCAAATTACATGAAAACTTAAATTAAGCGAAGTTTTAAAGGAAAACACCATATTTCTGTTTAAAAAAATAGCCAATTTCCAGTGGATTAGTTAGATAAGAGAACGCATACCCTTCTCTTTGCCATGCTTGCAATGCCCAGTCTCACATTCTTAATCTAGTTTAGCGTAATTCACTGGTAGTAGATGTCTAGCTATAGCCTACAAATCCTAAAAAGGATGGCATCCATTTCTAGTGAATTATGCTAGGCAATTGGTGTCAGACTGGGCATTGCAAAAAGAGAGGAGAAGCATATGTACATTCTTATGTAACTCTGGGGTTGACTGCAAATGAGCAAATCAAAAAGCTGGTGTTTTCCTTTAACATAAGCTTAAGACTAACAGTTATATTAGAAAACAAAACTGATAAAACCATAAAGAATAACAGTGCAATACAAGTTTTCCCATGGCGCAAATACAATGCAAGGATTCAGTTTTGTAGAATTAAACCTACAGTACAATGCTAAACTGAGAAACTACATTTAGTATGGTATAGACCTATAGTTTTTATACTGGTGATCAAGCGTGGGAGTGGTTGGGAGGGTTCCACTGCAAATCAATCCTGCAACATTATTCAAAGTTTAAAAGTTTAAAGTTTGCTTCTTACTTCCCTGTCAAAAATGCAATACAAATCCGGGACATTGTTGCAGAGGTGTAGCTTGTACATTTTTTTTTTTTTAATAATGTTGCGAGCCCTCCTGACCAAACATACAGTGAAATCATGAAAGGTGACAATACATTGTACTGCATAAAGTCGTCGTCTTATAAACTGGCAGTAGACCCCTGGGTCCTTGGTGCATCAAGGAGGGTTGTGGTGGGAGAGAGAAAACAAGAACATTGAGTCCTAGTTAACCTTTTCTTTTGAATGTTAAATTTCAAAGGTTAAAAAAAAACAATAGTGTTTCTATTTTGAGGTGAAGAGATGGGTCTCACTCAAAGGTTGAGTTCTCTGTGACTGACTTTTTATACTCAACTGGGTGGTTGAAACAAAATCTTGCTCTGGATTTGTACTCTCTGGACCTGAAATCTCCACCCCTGGTCTCACCTAATACATATCTGGACATGATAAAAATCATCTGGTGCTTACCCGGTTCTAAAATATATCTGACCACAAGTGCACAAAAACATACATTATATCCATTATTTATTAAAAAAATCCAAGTGGATAAGACATGTGGAAAAAGCACACCCTTTCTGCTTCCGTATAAATTAAATGGTTAAGCAATCGGACAGGGCTCCAGTGTGTGACTATATGCACATTGATGAGGCCATAATTTTTAAAAAATATCTTTTTTAAAATAATAGCTGGCTGTGTACACGGTCTTAAATAGGACTCTGACATGATTAAATCTACAGCCCTGTTTTTACAGGTCTTTGTGCATCGTCTGTAGCCTAAAAATAATAGTAAAAAAGAAAAGAATTGGTTCAGTACTGACCGAGCTGTTGTGATTGTCGCCCCTTTGTACTGGTCTAATTTCCATAGTCCCAGCTTAACAGCTCATAGAGATGTCCGGTCATCGTAAATATATATGAAGATTAAGGACGCAGGCGTGTGCGTTTGGTCCACCCTCTCAGTCCACTGCTTTATACTGGCTGTATACAGTTGTGAACATGCAAAGGGGATACAGTCAGAGGCATCACGCCACCTTCAGAGTACAAATATGCATCTATCAGTATAAACCTTCAACATATTAAAATGGCTAAACAAATGTACAGCAGTCAGTGCTTCAGTTCTCCATACTGCGTATACTTAAATTCTCCAGTGTGTTCAGTACAATCTTATACCATAAAAACAATAATATATAGATTTCAAAAAATCATCACGTCCCGTGATCGTACGCACCTGAATACAATTGTGAACATGCAGTCAGAGCCATTACGTCTTCTCTGCTGCGTGACGTAACAGAATAATGTAAATACTTTTGTGCATTTAAAAAATGTGAATTTTAATGCAGTTTGTGCATTTATCTAACAATACATAATGTATAGCAATAGATAAATTTGTACTGAATTCACATTTTCAGTTTTTATTAAAAGACACTGAAGTTCTTACCATGGAAATGCTGTTGGTCTAGTTTGTGCAGTGTACATTACTCACCGTCAAATGTTTAAGAGCGGCTGTTCAAAATGGGGATCAGTGGCGCGATTTGAAATGTGCGCCAAAACTGCGGGCTGTGCACTGAGCTAGAAGCGGTTGGGCTGCAGTGTGCATGCGTGCAGACGGTTGGCTTAGATTTCGAACCACTGAGCCAGAGCTATGACATCCTGGATAGCCTGATAGCGTTTTAAGCAATAATCAGTGCATTTTCACACTTCATGTTAACTAATTCAAAGTTCATTTCGTCCAGAAAAGAATAAACTCACGTTCATACTTCACCACTCTAAGTGAGAGCTAACTCATTTTTTACTGGTTTCAACTAAGGTTTTTTATGCCAATATTATGTAATATCTCTCTTTTAGTGCATATAGAGAATAGCAACCTATACATTTTACAGAGACACACCCCCAATATGCAAAAGATATGAAAGGGGAAAAAAAAGTGATGTGGTCTCATTTTTTATAATGGAGGGGTGGACTAACACATCAATCCTCTATATTTACTAATTCAAGCTTTTGGAAGACATGAAATGATGTCTATATAAATGTGAGGGGCTGCTACTGCCTTACCTGTGCAATGTCATTCTGGATAATCTTTTTAAAAGTAATTAAAAAAAACATTGGACTTAAAAGTTAAATGTCAAAGTAATGTAAAACTAATAGGATTTACTTCAAAATTACAAAGAAAAATGCTAAATTTTTAGTATGGTCATAAATCTTTAAATTAGGAATTACTTTTTAAATTACAATTAAATGTTGTGATTTTACATAAATTTGTACGTAATTTGAAAAACAAATTGTATAAATTAAACAGTATTATTCCTTTTAAAAATGTGAAATGTAATTTTTCATTATCGGTGTTATGAGTAAAATAAAGGTTGGTATATGAATTCAGGGATAATTTCTGTGAGTTTTACAGACGGGTTTTAAAAAAGAGAAACTACTGTTAAAAAGTGGTGGTTATTTTCTGTAAAATAATTTTTTATATATATAAATAGTGTATATAGTGTAGCCTAGCCAGTCTTTATGACATTGACTTTAAATCAGTTTACTTTATTTACTTTGTACCATTTGTCCACATCAAAATAATCACGCCCAAAACAAGTTATCCCTGTCACTTAACTTCATTGTGTTACCCAATAATGATACATAGTAATAATATAATATGGGTTTTTGTGAACAGTGTATTTTGAGTAGGGCTGAACAGTATTTGATTGTTTTTGCAATATTAAAGAGTTGCAAATTAACTATATGGCCAAAAAGAAAGTCAAACAACTAAAGGCAATACCACCAGTTATGTCAGCAGTCACAAAGCAGTGCTGCCAAATCACTTGCTTTTGCTCAATATTGTCTCTGTGAAATACAAAATATTCTGATACAGCAGAAGACTAACGTCTTTAAATCACGAGTTCTTGTTTGGTCTTCTTTTCACTCATGTTTGTTTAGTGTCTCACTAACGCCATGCACAGTCTATGACTGAGTCAAGCAGCAAGGATGAGACTGCGGCTGCACATTGCTGCTTTTTGAGTTTGGAGTTTGCATGTTCATCCCATGTGCGCATGGCTTTTTTGCATGTCAGTCAAAATTTATGGCAGTCTCCAGTTTCCTTCCACTGTCCAGTAACATGCAACTTAAATGACTTGAAGTGACTTAAACTGACCATATATGTGACCTTGCAATGGTTGGTTGGCTTTTGACATGTTCCAATGTATTATAATATTATATAATATATTATAAATTATTACTCGAATGGTCAGATTACTTGACTGTCATAATTGATAGTGACAGCCATATACGATACATCATACCCATTAGGGATGGCGAAAACTAAAAAATTTCTTGACCGACCACCGAGCCTCATTAGCCGGTTGAAATCGGTTAACCGATTAATTTAAAATATGGTACGCTATTTGAAATAACAGCCATTTCGAGCCGCGCCTGCAATTTCGCAACTCTGTCG
>JABFDZ020000040.1:17520000-17533458 GCA_019775955.2 Pollimyrus isidori | reverse complement strand
CAGAGATGCACATCACCTAATATGCTTAATTGGTAGTAGGCTTTCGAGCCTATACAGCTTGGAGTAAGACAACATGCTTAAAGAAGATGATGTGGACAAAATACTCATTTGCCTAATAATTCTGCACTCCCTGTTCATTTATAGATCGATGCTGTTATAAAATTCACTTCTGCAGTTTTTTGTGTTCAGACTTTTTTCCCCAAAGTATATTCCCACAAGCTTTTTGGGATGTATTCTTTTCTGACATTTTTCAATAGTACCCATTTTTCCTGCTTTACTGAAGCCATTCAGGCCAAGAAATATCTATTGGTAGTGATTTAGGTAGCCTGACGATTAAAACTTGTGTATTTTCTTTTTGCATAAAATGAGGCATATTCCATTAAAACAATTTTGTTTATTTGATGAACAGCCATAGTCATTCCTATGAGTTAATTCAATTTTTTTAAATTCTCTCTCTGACGGGCTTCTATTCCATTTCTAAACCATACCAGTAAACCTGTTTGTATTTGGATATTGTTTGGTATCTGTTATGTGGTTTCAGTTGACCTGTATTCTAAAAATAGCTGACCACAATATTTGTGCCAGTCATCATCAATTAATAATTTTAATTGTTTCTTTTTTAACTTTTTGTTCATTTATTATATTTTTTCTCATTCATTCAGTTATTCTGTAAGGTTTGTATGTGCTAATTAATTTGGCTTCTGGAAATTTTTGGTTTATTGGCCTCTACAAAAGCTTGAAGTACTGCTGGTTCTTTCTCTTACTCTAAGTGCTCATTCGTTCAAAACATTGATGCCTGGTCAAAGGAGTCCATCCAAGCAATTGGTTCAGTGATTTGTCTAGTTTTAGAAAGAACCCATTCTAAAATATTGAAAAAGGAGTTCAACATAAATTTCTCACCAACCCATCTAGGAGTAATTTAAACGGCAAGAATGAAAATGATTGATTGTCTTGGAGAATGCATGCAGTGCTCATTCAAATGCAGCAGAGGTAAACTTTAAACTGATTTTTAAACATGTACTGGATAATATTGAAAAGGAATACTGTAGAATCTTGGAACTCAAACGCCTCTTGACCAACTTGGACATGGATTTAGTCTGAAATTTTTTTGACTTGTACCTTGACCTAAATCTTGGAACTCGACCGTTCCTGCTAAAACTTGTATGGGTCGAGATGCGTTGAACTCTACCAATACGGACCTTGAACGGGTCGGTAAAGAAAAATCTAACCAAAATTCAACTGAACACTAGGGACACAACAAAATAAAGCATACCTGCAAAAACTTGTACAGATCGAGACACATCTCGATGGGCTGACATAAAGGCAAACGGGCCTACTGGGACGCTAACACCTATGAAGCATTCTTATTCATTCACAACATTGTTGCCTGGTTCAGTGATTTGTCTCTAGTTTTGGAAGGACCCCATTCTACGAAATGAGGTAGCGTTGCTCTTAGTCAGTTCTGTCTCTGAATCACTATCCAGTTGTTATACGTGATTATCTTTTGTTAACTCTATGGGGACGAGGACATCATCGGCGATGCTATGTATCTTATGTATTTCATAGTTCATAACTTGCTGAATTGTTGTAGAAATGTGAAAAAAATGCTAAATCCATAATCTGTCATCTTTTCAAAACGTCCATTGGCAGAAGTATTAAACTTTTTAAAATTAAGTTAAATAGGCAAATAAGTGAACCATGCCATCTTTCTTTGTTATACCTGCATTGAGGCTGTGTAGTAGTGCTGGGCGGTATACCAGTTCATACCGAAAACTGTTTTTTATTATTGTTATGATATTAAATTTTCTCATACCGCAATACCGGTTTAAATAGTCTACACAACGTTCGGAAAGTGGCACAGCTGGGGGGGGCCTTTATACTGATGCACCGCTAAAAATGTGCAGCGCAGATATAGCTGGAATTGAAAATAAGACGACACTGGGGTTGTTAAAAACTGATTAAAAAACTGAAAAACTGATATTAAAAATTAGTATCTGATTAGATACTCACCATTATTGATACCGGGGGCGGTTTTCACCTTATTCGCCACACTTCACACGGCACCAGTACAAGACGGGCACGCACACACGTGTGAATGCACATGCAAAAGTGCTGTTCGGAAGTATTTTGCAGATACACGTTAAAAGGCTTAGGATGTCGATAAGCCTCTATGCAAACAGTGCTACAGAGGTGTTGCGAGGAAGTCAAGTAGCACGTCAAACCTGGCAAAGCATTTTAAAGACTGACATCCCGCTCTTTCAGAAGTTTTGTGAGCTCAGTAAAGCTGGTGTTCCAGCAACACTGAACTATTAAACACTTATCAAAAATGTTAACACACACCTTAACATTAGGCGTTTATTTTATTTTATTTATCCTTTATTTTACCAGGCAGATTCCGCTGAGATAGAATATCTCTTCTTGCAGGTTGAAGATGGCAACAGTTAAGAAAAATGTCAAGTTTCATATACATACACACAGAGATGACTAGGGTTCTAGGTGTTTGTGCCCTAACCTTACCCTTTTCTGTGATTGACAGTTTGCCCTTTTGGCCCACTTGGGTGACAGAGACTTTCTGTTTAGTTTACTTCATTATTTTGTCCAGAAAGTAATCAATAAGGTATTTATATTTTTTTAGTTACAAATATTACTTTTTCCCATCATCTGGTTCCCATTCTCTTATAGGTGTGCAAACAAATATGGCTAGGTCTTTATGATGACAGGACCTCTGCCGTTCCAGACTTCCGTGAACCACAAAAAGTAAAAGAATTCCTTCAAGAAAAGTATGAGAAGAAAAGATGGTAAGCTGGTACTGTATGTGTTGTGCACATCCATCTCTGCCTGTTGTATGCTGTATGTCTCCTATTGCCTCATCTGTAATTTCCTCTCAAACTTTGTAGGTTTGTTCCCCCAGAGCAGGCCAAGGTCGTGGCCTCTGTCCATGCCTCCATCTCAGGGTCTTCAGCTAGCAGCACCAGCAGCACCCCTGAGGTTCGACCCCTCAAGGCACTGCTTGGAGAATCTGCCCCCACACTGCACCTCAACAAGACTACACCTAGTCAGGTGAGCATCCCTTTCCCAGGTGAACAGTATGGTGTACTGTTCTTTAAAATGTAAGATTTATTGATGCTTGATTTTTCAGAAATTTTAGTTGTGTTCTCTGTGTACATGCAGAAATGATTTGCAGGGTCATCTTCTATAATGTAGCTTTGCCCGCAGAGGTGCCTATTTGTAAATCGGCGTAGTGCACTTGGATATCGGCCGATGCCGATACATTAAAAAATGCCAAATATCGGCCCGATATATCGGCCGGCCGATACATCGGTCGACCTCTACTTCAGAGTCTGGGATTGTAATTTATTTCATGTTTATTACTTTTGTATGTGTGCTTTTTCATGCACTTATTAGTTTTAGAACAACTTTTTAACCCTTTTTATTAGTAGTTAGATAAATAGGGAGAAGTTTTAAATAGGCAGTCATTTGGGGGTCTAGGACAGATTCAATTAATTTACAATATTTCTTATGGGGAAATTCGACTTCGACCAAAACAACAACTCGATCAGTCATCTGGGATGAATTAAGTTTGTGTTTCAAGGTACCACTCTAATTATTTAAATTGCAGTTTTTTTTCCAATGCCAGAGTAAAAATGTTTTAATGAAACCTAAACACTCTGAACTGTAACGTCCGTACCACAACAAAAAAATAATTTAGCTGATTGGTGAAGTAAGAATTGCATGTACACAGCAGGCAATGTTGGTATTAATATCACACATTGTCCAGCCTTATAATTAACTACAACCGTGTTTTCAAATTCAGTACAAAATACTAACCAGTCCCTGGATAACATCTTTCGCTTTGAGGTTATTCAGTGCGGGTACCGGTTTTTACACCAGTGGAAACACGACATCTTGAAGTGTATCGTAGTTTTGGTACTTTCTTGAAATATCTAAATTTAGGTACCCGGTACAATGGAAAAAGCACCCTTTAAAGAGAATACAGAATTATGGGACACTTGAGACTCTGGGGAAGAGTAGGAGCGCTTCTTTTGATCCAGTTGACGTAATACAATGCAGAAGAATCGTTGTATTTTAGAAATGAGATTGCACAGAGTTGTGAATCAACATCGCCGTTTTTTTTCACGAGTAATTGCGCAGCTCTACATTGCATGCCTGTTATGTAACAGGAGTTTTGCTAAGTGCTTCTCTTTTTGCTCTCAGTCCCCAGTGGCTAGCCGTGCACAGGCACAACAGATGGGTCAGCAGTTTCAGGAGAAGAAGTTTGACCTCCTCAGTGACCTGGGCGGTGACATCTTCGCTGCCTCAACTTCTCAGACCACAGGCTCTGCCAACTTCGCAAACTTTGCACATTTCAACAGCCACCCAGGTAAGAAGAGCATAGCTGGGGCGTAAACTGGAACGGACTGCTGCCCTGTTAGGATACTCTGTGCCTTGATGTCAAGGTACTCCCCACCTCCTGCTTGTGCCCCTCATGTGTATCTAAGTACCACAGTGCTGTAAATGTTAGCTCTTGTTGGACCAAGTACAGCTCTTAAATCATGCTAATGAGTGTTCATAAGATTTTTTTGCACATTAAAACACACGCGTATATATTCAAAGCAATGTTTTAGAGAAGGGTGCTTGCATACTATATCACTGTATCATTTTGTGGTTATTTTTTATGTATATCCAAGCTATTACAAATGTAGTTAAGAATCACATTTTCATGATTACCAAGTAATGGTATTAAAAAGGTAATGAAAATACGGTATGAATAGACACATTCAGAGATGCACAGCTGGATTTAAGATAGCAAAGATTGGCCTTTTCCCATCCAAATCTCACATGAATTATGGGTAAAGAGGTCTATTCTTTAGTCCTGTGTATGGGAACAGATTGCTGGCCCGGAGAGTGAACAGCTGTCACCATGAGGAGGAGACCCTAGGCCAGGGGTTTCCAACTCCGGTCCTGGAGAGCTACCATCCAGTAGGTTTTCATCAGGTAAATACCAGGAGCAAGTGTGGCTCATCAGAAGCCAAGTGGGACAGAAAACCTACTGGATAGTAGCTCTCCAGGACTGGAGTTGGAGACCCCTGCCCTAGGCCATACCGCTGCATGCTTTTTACATGTTATGTGCATTCTCTGTCATTTTTGGCTCATGTTTAAGTTTACCATTCCTATGTTGGCATAACCATCAATTTTCTGTTTGTTTCCCTATGACCTGCAGCTCAGAATACTGCTAATGCAGACTTTGCAAACTTTGATGCGTTTGGACAGGCTGGTGCAACGGCTCAATTCCCATCAGCACCACAGGCTGCTTTTCAGCCCTCACACACAGGTAGCGCCCTCTGCAGCCCTCTCTTTACTTACACTCACCTATGCCTACCCTCTTGCACATACATGCACATGCAATACACTTTGCTGCTTCAGTATATGCATGCACTCAGAGAAGAGATCATTCTTGACAGTTATCCACACACATACACATTTTCTGTAACACTAGGAATTATACATGACAGCAGCTACCCCCCCCTCCCCCCTTTCAGACAGTATATGGCCTGATTTTTGTCTCAATTCATTTGTTTGTTTTTCCATAAATGATTACTTATTCTTTTGGGAAGAACCCCTATCTCACATTTATTTCTGTTGTATCAGAGACCTCTGGATTTTTACTGACCATTTTGTCAGACTATTCCCTGCTCTCTTTCTCTGTTTTCCTCTTTTCTGAAACTGTTTCACTGCTTGCTTTCACACTCTATGAAAGTTTTCTTTTGTGTTTAGTAAAGGTTGTTCATGCCAAAAAAAGTCAATTTTATGTGATTTCCTTTTCATCAAAGTATATATGTGTTTTGTCTGACATTGTGACCACAGCCAATGATTGTGGGTCGACTAATGGTCCCGTATTGGTGCTGAACAGCCCTTTTGTTGTTTTGGCAGGTGGTCTAACCACTGCTTGGTCTGTGCTTTTGGTTCCCATTTGCCCTGTTTCTTTAAATTTACTTCACACTTTTGTTTGTTTCTTTTCTGCTTTCTGTTCTGTTCTGTCACTTTCTTGTCCCTCCTGTTGGCTGCCAGTTTTCACTGCTCTCTCATCCAGCCACAGTGTGGGTGAGTTTGCCACTGCTCTGCTACCTCTGACCTCACACAGTAAGTTTGCTGAGCCCCAAGGACCTCTCAGCCCTGTCTGTTTCCATCACTGCCTCTTTGCTCGTCCACATTTTCTTTCTGTATCTAATACTGTACCACCTTTATCTAACTGGAAGCTGTTGATGAAAAGACGGCTAAGGGCCATAATCATAAGTAAAATTTTATCAAAGAAATACAGGATGTAGGACATGTTTCAGCCCCATATCTTTATGACCAAAGTCTGTAATTGGACTGCTTGGTATGTAATAGCTTGATGTGTGTGTGTGTGTGTGTGTGTGTGTGTGTGTGTGTGTGTGTGTGTGTGTGTGTGTGTGTACGTGAGTGCGTTAGATTTTACATGCTATAAATAAATGTTTCCCATTTATCTTTGAACTGTAGCATATCTGAAGATGTCTATAAACATTTGTTGTGGCAATTTGGTGTTCCATGGGAGAGACTGACATCCTATTCAGGGTGTGCCCTGCCTCAAGACTTTAGTTTTCTGGGTTAGGCTCCAGGCTCACTGTGACTAGTGGGTGGATGGGTGAAATATGTTGGATAGTTTTCAGCAATAAGTTAATTTTATCCAAGTATAATGTCTTCCTTATCTCCTAAGAGCTCTGTAGTTACCAGTAAGTTTTATGGGCTTTAATTAAAAGAATAGTGTGTTACTTTCTAATAAGAATGTATTATTTTCTGTAAGACATACCACCTAACCTCCTCAATTTTCCTGACACCAGCATAGCTGTATGGTATGCCACAGCCCTACCATTCTCTGAATATCATATATTTGTTCCTCATTGTGCTGCCACTAGATGAAATGAACGGTTTGAACTTTGTCTGGCGTGGACTGTAGCCAGGAGAGGGCTTTTATCACAACCCAGTACTATACTCCTCTGAAATGAAATGCAAAGTGTCATTTTTTGACCTATATTCCGTTACATTTTTTTTTAAATTGAGCTAGGCCTTTTTCCCAAGCCTAGCTCGGACTATAGTTATGAAACAGCACAGCCTCTGCATTTATGCCTTAATTGCCTATTATTCAGTTTTATTTATCATGGTATGACCTTATACAATATGCAACATTTTCTCAGCTACTGATTTGTGTTAGACCCAGTGCTTACAGTAATTGAACCACAGTTCGTACCAATTAAGATGCTACCTACATGTGTAGTTCATCATGACTTATTTACCCTTCTGTAACCTATCACAGGTTTATATGTAAAAATGGATATGTTACAGCGTTGCGCTATATTTTTCATGGAAGTGCCCAAGGCAGTGCTCAGTGGCAAGCTGCAGTTATTCACAGCTACTCCAAAGTGGGGGTCGCGTTGGTATCTGGTGCAGTGCTGTGCCACCCGTGAATGCTGTGTATGTGAAGGAGCGCTGTAAAAAGTGGACAGACACAGTGCATGGAAGCCTTGCAGCTTCAAGCTCTCTCTTGATACCTGTGTCATTTTTCTCCTCCATACAGGTAGCAGCTCTGGATTAGCTAATGCCAGTTTTGCAAATTTTGACAACTTCCCCAAATCCTGTAGCGCTGACTTTGGATCCTTCAGTTCCTCCCAGAGTAACTCCGCAGGAGGCCCCAAAGCGGCTGTAGACAGCTCTAGCGTCCCAGCTGATAGATACGCAGCTCTGGCTGACCTGGATAACATCTTTAGCTCTGCCAAACCTGAGCAAGGTAACTTTTTCTGCAGCCCTCCCTGTTTTGCAGAATTAAAGATGTCCACCCTGCTTGGGTTTATCCTGATGCCAAAGGGCAGAGTAGAGAAGCCGCAGTGGCCTTCTGCCTGAAATATATCTGGCCGCTGTAAATCAATGCGCTCCTTGGCTGGTGAGTTTAGGAGGTTTTGGGCAGGGAGAGGTTAGGAGAATTGATAGGTCACGTCATTCATTCTAAAACCAAAGCACTTCTGTAAACTTTTTTGGGCCCACTTCTCCAGACCTGTGCCCACAGGAAGTTTCTTTTGCCACAATTCATCTTTACATAAACAGAGTCTTAATTGTTGCGCAGCAGACACTGTCTGCAGTGTTTGTTTGGGCTGTGTTTGTACCTGTGATAAAAGAGCACTGTGTTTGTCAGGAGAGACGTGCCGCTCGACACTAATTTGACCATGTCGTGTTAGTTGTAGATCCTCTTGGCAGCACATTTGTGTTTATCTGGAATCTTCTGTAGCGATACACTAGGTTCCTGCTGTCAGGGTTGGATCCAGGTGCGCAGTTTTCGTCGTTTTAAGGTGTTTGCCGGAGAATGTGTGAAGTCGCTGCTGCTGGGTGAGAAGGCCGAAGCTCTGACCCGCTCTCCGTGTCCTGTCTTGCACCAGGAGGTAGTATACTTAGTGGGATAAGTTCTGCCCCGGCTTCAGCAGGAGTAGTGCCACCTCAGTCCCAATCTGCTGGGGGTGGAGGCGACCGCTATGCTGCCTTGGCTGAGCTGGACAATGTCTTCAGTTCTTCTGCCCCAACTAGTAGTGTGTACAGCACAAGCAGCTCTGCCCCAGGGTAAGTCAGAGGTTGGATCTCTTACACATAACTGCCCTGTGATGTGAGAAAAATACACATCCAAACAGTGTGCTCTTCTCACTTATACTCCCTCCCCCTGCCAGTTCCTGCTGTGTCTGAACTGCTGGTCTGTTTGTCTGAACAAACAGTCACTGTGCTCTCCTCTGCCTCAGCAGTGTCTATGGTGCTGTGACAGGGGTTACTCCAGCCCAGGTTCAGCAGGTGATACCCAGCATGCCCCAGGGTTTTGGAGGTGAGTAAATGTCCCCTTTTATTTTTGTCTTTTTCTTTGGATTAGTAGATGGAAGGCAGGTGTACTGAAGTCACTTGACATCTACATAGCTGCATTAATTATTACATGCAATTTTTTCTTCTTCTATTGTTTTGTCACTTTCAAAACTGACTACTGCTTTTCTTGTATTGTTTTAGCAGCTCCATCAACAAATCCCTTTGTCGCTGCTCCGGTTGCCCCAGCAACCGCCCCAACCAATCCGTTCCAGACCAATGGCAGAGCAGCAGCTGTGGCAGCCACAGGTGGAGTCGTGGGAATGAATGTGTGGCTGAGGGGGTTGTGTGGGGTGTGATGGGATAGTAGGAGCTTGTGACATTGAAGCACTACTTAACTATGGAACCATATTGGAGCAAATCTCAAGAAACAGCTGTAAGTTAATTTTTGCCTATATTCATTAATATTAGCAGACCGAATTGACCTAGAACTCCGTTGCTGTATTTCCCATAAACTCTGTGGTACAGGGTATTCAATAACAAAAAAGTAAAACAAAATCTGAATTTCACACAATTTTTATGATAATGTTCCATCTGCTGATGGTACTTATTGTCAGAAGGAAGTATCAGAAAAGTGGTTGTCTTTTAAAATGGACCATATTTGATGACAGGTCACAGTGTGTCAGTGTGTGTGCCTGAAAAGTAGAGGCAGTCTGTCTTAGACTGACAGTTGTATTTGGTTGTTCTCGTCATGCTGGACAAGGCTTGTTTGGAACCCTGCACGGGCAGGCCTTCCCTCAGGCCCATTTTGGTAGGTTACTCCTTGGCCCCATCTTTTTCCTGTTTTTGCCTCTTTGTGGCTTGGTGTCGCACTGCTTTTTGAACTCATTTTGACCTCTCATTTCCTGGATTGCAAACGATGTGTGTTTTGACTTCTGAGCCTGGTACAGCTACCTTGAGCATGGATGTTCTTTTCAAACACTTGTTTCAATGCATTGTTTATTTACGGTTGAAAATAAGATTAGAATTTGGGTTATTGCAAGGTCTTACAGTTAATTACAAGTTAACAGTAATATTTCAAATGCTGAGCTGCTGTTTGAGTCAATACTTCTGCTGTAAGTATTGTTCTTCTACGGTAATAGTATGGAGGCTACATTAATAAGAGCTAAATAGATGTTCTCTTTCAGTGGTGTATTTAACTTATCATTGAACTAAAAAATAAGAGACAAGTAAATATAAAAATCTGTTTAAATAAAATTTAGGCTATGGAGCAGTGTAACAGTAATGTTTCAGCAGTAAAAGTTAGGTATTGTATATGAGTCCAATGGGGAGCAGCTTGCACACAGAACATCAGGCATAAAACAGGCATATTTAAAATCAATAAATGATTCTAGAAGAATTTCATATTGACAGAATTCCTTTATACTGGAAGCCCTGCCTCTCTGTGCACTTCAGTACTCCCATGCTCATGTGCAGCTGTCCCTGAAAGAAGACGACCACATCCTCACTCCTTGTGACTGTGCTTATATTCCACCAGGGGAGAGTCATAGATCTATTAGACAGTAAGGCTTGATCATGATTCTATTGCCACTCTGTCCCCATTAAAATAACTTGGATACAAAGCAGTAAACAATTGCACTCTGACAAGGAAATGCAAGACATGGGGTAGTAGTGTTTTTTTACATTTAAAAATGTTTATTTTTTTCTTCAACAATTGTGGTCGTATGCTTCTTGTGATCATGATGCCAGTGTAGATGCTGCATCTTTGTGCTGCCTGTTTTTCATCAGTTTAGCAATGCCCTGTAATCTACTAAAACATTATTGGTGTTGTTGAGACAAGGTAATAGTGAACTGGTTAAGTAGGTGTACTGTAGCTGGTACAGCATTCTTCTGGGTACAGGTATTACATCTGCTCATTCTATAGCAATATCAGTGCCCTAGAAACCACTCCAGTGGGACTGCAAGGGACTATGTAGGCCACTTCCACCCTACAGGCTCAGGTCAATAAGGGTTCTTCTTTTATTTGTCCCTTATGGACCTCTGTCTTTTTTGTTTTACCAGCGTTTTACTGTTTTAAACTACTGCTAATGTAGTTAGTATGTTAGTATGTTCCCTTTATCTATTAACATATTGTCGGCCTAAGGAATAGGCTGTGTCTGTCTGTCTGTAATTGTTTCTATTTACATTTTAATATTTTCTTGCCCTGATATTTACTGTGTGCCATGTTATGTGAGGCCCCTTTGCGTTACTGAGTACACTGGCTTTAGTATTTGTGAAATGCAGATATTGATATACTACAGATATATTACATGCTGCTTCTGTCTGTTTTGTAATATTTTATGTACCGGTATGTGGTTTTGGTGGATAGTAGTTGCAAGGTACCACATAAGATATATGTTCTGTTCCACTAATATTTGAACAGTAGGATTGTTATTTCTGTTGTAACTCTGTGGATCTCAATTGATTAGGGACTATAGGGTAGTCCATGTTTTCCTTACACATCCCATGAAGTGTTTTGAAATTGCAATTTATCACACTGATGTTATTTACAATGAACCCACCTCTCAAAAGTGTCCAGTGATCAAAATACATTGTCATTCTTTATCCACAAAACAAGCTAAATAGGGCAAATTGGGCATATTGTAAAAACTACTACTCTATGTAATGTCCCATTTACACATTGCACTTAAGGGACAAAGTCTGGGGGGTAAGTAAGGGTAAAAAAATAGGTCGATATGGACAAGCAGAACTTTTTATTTTATTCCAATTAAATTTGTAGTAATTCTACATGAGATTTGTGGGGAAAAAATGATACTTTTTGTTTGCATGCTGTTTGTAAATGCAGCACTTTAAAACACGTAAAATTACAGACACTTTACTGCAAGTTGTTTTTGGCAAATAAATTACCACAAAATAATTTTAGGTATTTTGACATAAATCTGGTAGTAAATTCACGCTAAACTATGAGGAGAGCTGTAAATTGATATTTTAATCAGGTGTATTAACATGGTAGTAGTGCAGTTGACTAATTATGAAGCTGTGGATATGCAGAACCGCTTAATATGTAACATTACCCTGTATCACTAGTGATTCATAAATTCCTAAGTGAAATGAGAACATTAGCCTTGACAGCTATTAAGCTACTTTCGGTCATTATTATTAACTATGTTAAACATGAACAGCTAATGCTGAGCACTTATAAAAACTAAATTATATTTAGTTTATTAATGATAGCTAATGTATTATGTTTTTTTTGTTGAAAAAAAATCTTATCAACATACGTCTTAAAGTGCTTGGTAAGCAATGGAAATGAACGTGATTCAATGAATGTGAATGTCAATGTTTGGAACTATGGACGCTCCTCTACTTACCAATGATACATTCTGAACGGCTGGTCGTAACTTCAAATGTTCATAAGTCTTTATTCACTTTTTTACAGTGGGCCCCTAAGGGAGTGTCACCACTCTGTTTTTACTATTTCTCTGCTGCACGAAATGCAGCATAAGCACACTGTTTGACACTAATAATCATCTTTGAGAAACATCAATGAGTAGTACATAGTTGTATGAATTAAACAAAACATTGAAGCAAAGAATTTCCATCGAGGATTTGTTTGTAGTTATCAGAGTTGCTCGACGAATCGTTGCAGCCCTAATTTGCTTTTTATCATTTTATTTTTCATTGGTCGATAAGATTTCCAGGACTATTGGAAAATGTAGTCAACTGTAATTGTGTTATAGGAAGGCTGCATGTGATGGTATCATACACATCAAGCAAAGGCTGTCATTCGCTATAACGTTGAATAGTTTCTAGGGCTGCCACTAATGACCATTTTCTCTGGAATAATCTCATGATTCAAGAGATTTTATTTGTCACATACAATACAACATGCAGTGAAATGTATCTCTGTTTTCCGCCCTTTATTGCTGTGTAAAAATAGATTTAAAAAATATAGAAAAAGGTAAGAAGTAAAAAAAGATAAATCACAATATATAAATACAAATGCTATGTATATCACAAATCAAAAAAATAGTGCAAAATTAGAAAAATATGTAATATAGTGCAAAATTTGCAGTTTATGTGCATTCAGTGCAAGCGTACATAGTGTACAACAAGGAGCATAGTTAGTCTATGTTGAGGAGCCTAAAGGCCTGGGGGAAAAAAGATCTTCCTGAGTCTCAGTTCTGGACATCAGGCAACAGAACAGGCAGTTTGCGGGATGTAAGGCCTCCTTGATTATCTTTATACCTCTGGACCTGCAGCGTTTATTGTAGATGTCCAGCTATTGAATCTACTAAATGTACCACTTGGTTGTATAATCTAAACAATAATATAATTCAGAAAATTAAATAGTTCAACTTAATTTTATTTTAACAAAATTAAACTGTATGTCATTGCATGGCTTTAGATAATGGACTTGTTTTTGGACTGACATTATTTTAACCCACACTTCGGAAAGAAAACTAGTAGTAAGCTTAATATTACTAAGATGCGTATTGTGATACTCAGAAGTTGGTAATCTGTATGGATTTTACGGCTGTTTTCGACTAAGGATTTTCATAGTCGAATCTGATTCGTTCGATTTTGCCGTAGTCGACTGATAGTCGA
>JABFDZ020000040.1:17457397-17474411 GCA_019775955.2 Pollimyrus isidori | reverse complement strand
AATACTCAGACCGGCCCGCCTGGCACCAACAACCATGCCACGCTCAAAATTGCTTAAATCACCTTTCTTTCCCATTCAGAAGCAGGTATATTGTAAGTCTAGAGTTTAGACTTGTAAATGTTATATATTTCAAAAAGATTAGCTTGGCCCGTTGACCAAGATAATTTCCTTTAAAAACATCCGTCCTGCTTCTAACCACTTTCCTGGTAAGGGTCACAGTGTTGATTTTAAAATGCTTTGTTTTAAAAAGTGATCTTTTCCTCAAATGTCCATATTTACAAATTTTATTCATACTCTTTTTAATGTAGCAGTATGCTCATCCTGATTTTTTTTAAAAACTATTTTCACATTGTCTTCTAATCTTTCTTATCACTCTCTTGCAGCTCCATAACTCCTGCACTCTTCTGCTTTTTTGCAGATCTGCTTCAACCCACAGGGCACTCAAGTGCTAACAGCCAGCTCAGATAAGACTGCGAGGCTGTGGGATGTGGCTTCTGGCTCCTGTTTGCAGGTTTTGCAGGGTCACACAGACGAGATCTTTTCCTCAACCTTCAACTACGAAGGTGATATCATCATCACAGGTATTACATTTGTGTCAATGAACATAAACTGCTGTGCATGTATCCATGAAAGAGGACCAGTGAGTTTATGTTTATATATATATTTGTGCCAGTTTGTGCAATTTTACATGCAGTCATTCCCATCTCTCTGTTACAGGCAGTAAGGACAACACCTGCCAGATCTGGCGCTGACAGAATCATACAGTGTAGATAAGCTGTTGGGGAATGATTCTTGTGCTCTTTAAGAGGTGTACAGTGAAATGTATAGTGCTATTTTTGTGATTGTAACCCCACTGCTTGTACACACCGAAGTTAAACATATAAAGATTGCATGAATGTTTTGGATCTTTGAGCTATGGGTATTTGTACTTGACATACATTGTTTGACTCCTGCAATGTCCGAGAGTTTCTAGCATGATTGATTGTGTCACATGTGCTTGCCCTGAGACAGATGTTTATGCATTTCCCACCGTTTTCTTTTCAGGATGCATTATAACACATTAATACACATTTTTGACAAATTTATTAAATTCAAAAGGCAGACACTCACTTATAGTTAGAACAGTCTAGTTTGAATGCTAATACAACATTACAGTAACGCTAACACAGGTCAAACAAAACATTCACATAGAAATTTGTTTACACTGAAATCTATATTCTACTTCATAGTATTAAGAGCATTGTATTCTAGTGCACTCATTTTAAATCTACAGTATGTACAATTATGCAAAATAATTTGACATGATCACAAATTACTTTAAAAATTGCAATAAAATTAATGCCGCATGACCTGATTTATTTCATTATTTTTCAAAGCATGTGACTTTGTAGAAAGACAGGATAATAGTGAGTTCAATGATGCAACTATCTGTGGTTTGAACTTCAAATGAAAAAATATATTAAAAATAGCAAGCTAAATGTTTGCTTTGCATCTTTTTTTCTTATTACATATAATGTTTTATTCCTGTGCATTTTAAATGAGAAACATGCTTTAAAGGGATCAATGTTGCAATTTTTTTTTCCATTTTTAAAAAGTGCAATCAATATATCTTTCACCCTGGTGACATGTGACGATGGTTGAGGGTGGTTACAGTAAGGGGTCTTTAGGTAATTTCAAAGACAGTGACAATGTTGATGAAATTGAAACACGACACTGAAACAAACACGGCAAGTTGGGCTGCCACCACAGGACAGAAACAGTTTGTAATACTGATGGGATCCGGTGGGCTTCAAATGAAAGTGAAAGTTTTCACTGTGGTGGGTGAGGTCTATTTGGTGGCCAGCAGCCAATCGAACAGGCTGGAATTAGAGTCCGCGTTCTCTTCCTGGAGTTTACAAAACTGCATCATGGCATGGAAGAGGTCTCCGACTCGCCAGGATTTCTGGGTAACCAACTGCACAACCTCTAGGAACTGCAAGAAGCCATACACAACTTGAGGCTTGCACTACATCATGGAAAACACATTACTCATGCATATTTCATACTTATGTGATGCATTTATGTGCTTCACTTTTTTACAAAGATATTAAATTTATCATAATGAACATGCTGATATGGTGGGTCATGGGTAAACACTGTAGCCTCTTACCTCATATCTGTGTTTGTGAGATTATTGCATCTCATAACCCACATTGTGCTTAATACCTCTCACAGTACAAAGACTTGTAGTAATGCTAAGTGTTGCTCACAGAGTATTAATTTATGTGTATGCATCCTCTCCAAGGTGGAGACCCACCTTGTCTCTCCTCTTGACCTGAGACTTCTTGAAGTAGATGGTGGCGATGCTTAGCTCTGATGCTGCAATCCACTGCATGGCTGCTTGCATTTCAGAGTCCATAGAATCAGGCTCCAGGTCAAGATTCATCACAAGCATTTCCCTGTGGCTACTGCTGCTGCCCACGGAATGGCCAGACGTGCCCTCTATATGACACATGGAGACACACTGGAATATATTACATCATCTCCCAAGTTGAGAGTTAGTTAGGGGGCTAGGTAACACAAGCAATTAGAGCTGTCATGATTACATGTAAATTTCAATATTGAAAAGCATCAATTAAAACTTTTATTATTCAGGCATTGTGATAAATTACAGAAAGCTTTGGTGTCCCTCCTTGCGTGGGAAACGTGCACAGGAACCCCTGTCAGTCAGGGCCACTAATTCTGTGGGAAACACTGGGAATATATTAAGGGTGTAACGCTTCTGAATCCAAGACCGAACCCGCCGAGATCATGAACATTTGTTTCTTCCGGTGTTGCGCTCTAAACTGTCCCCCTGCTGAGAAGCACACCCCTCAGCCAGGAGCCGAATGTCGAGTGGGGGGTTCAGTGTAGGACAGGTTTATAACCGCTATCTGATACCTTAACCCCAAACCCAACCCTAACCCTAAACATAAATCTCTCCTACTCAACACTGCCCATCCAACTTGACGTTGCTCCTCCCACTTGACACTTGGCTCCTGGCTGCAGTAAAATATACTTTCCCCTACCACAGAATGCCTCCTCTAACATAATCATTCTTTTTAAAGACCTTCACATCACCTAGGCGGCAGAAACAACCTCTGGTTGTAACTTAAATTTTAATGTCTTAAAATCACTAAAAAATTCACACTACTTGTTTATTATGGTATTTTACAATCAAACCTTAATTCGTTCTGCTTGAATATTGTTGCCATTCTGTCTTTTTTTATAAAATGCTGCGATTAACTACCTACTTGGCATTGTCACACCTGGAAATGATATGATATCGAACACCAAAAAGAATCAGAAGAATAATCTAAAATACACATACCACCTGTGGACAGTAAGAACTAACAAGTTCTCCATATTTCGTATTTCCGCCATAAGGAAAATAGCAGGCTTCTTTGCCACAGAATTCCCAGCCCCAACCCCTGTCTAACTCAGGTTGGGAAAATGCAACAGGCAGCAAACCTGCACCAGTTGCATATTTGTGCCAGGTATATGCTGCAGAGATTATTTTGAGCTGGTCCATAAGGAAAAAATTATAAGCAGGGGGGCATTTTACACAGGCCACTCTGCCACAGAATGCCCCCCTCCCAAGTAATTCTGGTTGGGAAAATGCAACAGGCACCAAACTTCCAGTTACTGATATTAGTACCTTTTTGTGCTGCAGAAATCATTTTCAGTTGGGCCATAAGGAAAAAATTCTAAGCAAGGGGGGCTGTGTTCAACACTGACTGAAAATAACGGAAATATCCATTATCTTAAAATATAAAAAAGTATAGAATGTAAGTTGTGTTCAACATCCTCCATTGGACAAAAAGTACTCGTGCCCAACATGCATGTGACTATAATATATAATACTAGCCCCCCTAAGAAAACTGCGCAAATTTGTATATGTGTAAAATTGAATGAATGTTTTACATTTTAAAAATGGGTTACTAAGAAAGTTATTGAAATGTTATACCTTTTTTTCTATTTTTAAGATAATGGATGTAATGTAACTTCTTATCTCTACTGTATGAACGCAGTTTACAATGAGTAGTGAATTTTTTATGACTTTTTATTATGTTTGGTGTTTGGTTCTATGTCATGTCATTTCCAGTAGTGACGGAGTATGAATTTTATGAATATTTTATGAAAAAAGACATAATTGCAAAAATATTTAAGCAGAACAAATTCAAGAAAGTGTAAAAAATATTCAAGTAAATAAATTACTTCTTGTTACTGAAGGTGACTTGACAATGAGCACAAATGAGTATTGTTGAAAGTCACCCCATCCAGGATAGGTTTGTGCCAAATTGCTATAATCTGTGTGGGTGTGTCTGTGTGTACAAAAACAAATGAAAATTAAATGAGAGAATATTCACCATCCACATTATCCTGGATGCTCTTTATAGATCCCTTTTCAGCTGTTGCACTAAAGAAGGGAGACATCAGCATTAAGAAAATTCTTTCACAACCTCTGCAAAGAGAGTGAAATCAGCAGCACACATTAATAATACCTGACCGGCGTGCTTGGCAAGGGCATGTCTGAGAAGGCCTCCAGGTCCGCTACACCCATACTCGACGCACTACTGTTACCGTTTCTGAAAGTCAGACAGACTTTTACTGACAGTTTCTTCATCAATGAGCAAGGCAAGTTTATTTATATAGCACATTTTCAAACACAAGCATCATTCAAACTGCTTTACATAAAATAAGATCAAGCAGTCATTAAATAATAGTGCCAAGCGATGCAGCTGCAGCCCAGTAAATGGCAAATCGCACATAAACACAAGCTGGCCCTATTCTGCTGCCTTGCTGCATATTTATCTCATTTACATTTTGTCTAATACTCTGCACAAATAGTTTTCCTTTACATTAGTAAGAAAAATGATACAACGTATGCTTTTCAAACCTCACAGTTTTTCTTCATTGATATAAAGTCAGGTGCCCATGTCTCAGGTTATAACAGTAAAGGTATGCTGAGTCATTTACTGAGTAAATACAAGGTATAGTTCCTAAGAATAATACTTCCTTATCTGAAACGATATACTGAATCTTATCTTAACCATTTCCAGTTCATGTGCCCATGCCCTGTGCTGCCTGGCACTGGCTCTTGGCCACCTCTACGATTCTGTACTTCATAACCTGTTGAAATATCGCTGGATTGTTGGAGTCAAAAATGCAGAGCTTGTATTGGCCTTGTTTCAAAAATAATACTTAACCAAGCACATAAAACATATACTTAATACTGCTAGGTGGATGAAATGTTCAAGCTGACGTCATGCAAAGCCATTCTTCTTACCTTCTTAGGAAATCAGGAAAATTGTGTCACATTTGCAGTAACTAACATTTATACTGTAAGAGTTATCACCTATTATTCCCAGTACTGTGTGGGAAATGCTTCACAATGTTTAACAAGTAGCCATCTGTCTGCTTGTGGAATTGTAGTGTTTATAGGAGGGCTACTCGAATGGCAGATACAATTTGATCTGTACTGCGTGATCAATCCTCCACCCCTCCGTCGGCAAAACGCCCGCTCCCCACCCCCCCCCCAAAAAAAAAAATCATCTGGGCTAGTGAACTTTGGCTTTGTGTTGCTGAAGGAATTTGGAAAACCTTGGGGAAAAATAACTGAGTAACCCTGTTCTATAGTGTTTCAGTCTGACAGCAGTTAGCGGCAGTAAGTGTAGCATCCAAACAACAACAGGATGATGGACCCATGAGTAATGGCCGAGGTCAAAAACTGCATATTGTGAAATGATGGCATGAAGACAGTGCTGACCCATCACTTAGCTGGATGTAACTGCTGGTCTCCTCATGGGGGTCGTCGTCGGTAGCGATGTGAGACCAGCTTCCTGTGCTCTCCTCACTGCTGGCACTAAGAGGAAGCTGCTCCTGTTCACACCCAGCGGACACTCCTGCCCTCTCATTCTCGCTGCCGAAAAAGACGATATCATCCATAAACACACGAGCTCAGTCAGAATACAGTGTTTTCACTGCTAAACAAGATCAATAAGAAATCGTTTTATGTCCAAAGCTGAGGAATTTTATTGAGTAACAAATCAATAAATTGTAATAAATCAATAAATAATCAATACATTGAGTTAAAAATGTTATACAGCTGAGTGCGATGGTGCTGTGTTTCTGTGTGTTGTTTATTATAGAATAAATGTGACTCTAGTCACAGAAATACATCTAGGGCCAAAACTGAACTGAATTATACTGAATTTAATACGCTTATAAGAAAAATTTAATTCATGTGAACTGCCCCAAGACGTGTAACATCCTAAATTGACTTTGTCTTCAATGTTTATTTTAGCTGGACTCAAGGTCATACCATTGCATATGAGCATACAAAAGCATATTTTTATGAAGATACTGGAAAAATTAAAAGCTCTGTTTGATTATTTTTCTCAGATTGCTGCTTTAGGCAGATTGGAACTGAGAGATCAAAGGTTCAACATACTGAAGGTTCCATACGGCTTTGCTGGGTTTACAGTATTCTTGAATGTGCTCACTCTTCACACAGCATGAAGCTAATCTCTAAGAAATTATACGCATTAATCATTATTTAAAGAAAAGAAACATACCTGGAGTGTGTCACAAATTCTTTGTATTTCATAGGAGAGTTTTTCTGCGGCATTTCCCCGATGTTCTTTGTGTCTTCTGAGAGATTTTCCTTCAGATCTCCCTCAATGTGAATGAGAGGCACTTTCCTGGACTGTTGTGGTAGAGAGCTTGCATTGATATCATCATTCCCTTTAGGGCTAGCCTGCTGGTCCTGATGATTATTGTTACTCCAGCATGGCCGTGACTGTTTGAAGCCTCTTCTCCTCTCCCCCACTGGACGGGACTGCTGGCCATATAGGTTCTCTGACTGGCTCCCAAGTACAGACTTCCCACTTTCCACAATATCCGCTGCCAGACGGTTGGCAAACAGCTCGACTTGTGGCTGCAAATCAGCTGGAACCTCTAGATCCACACTGTCCTCTGGGTTCGTGATGATCTTATTTTTGCGCATTAGGGACTCAATTGAGTTTGACCAGGTTTCATGGATCAGCATATCTGTAATCTGGTCTGTTTTGCCCTTTTGATACAAGCAGGAGTCTGACTTACAGAGGACCATGGCTGACACAGTGTTAGCAGGAAAAATATTGAGACTGTCTCCACGTGAATTTCGAGCAAAGCCGTCAAAAGAATTGGCTTTAACAGGGGAGTTGACGGTGAGTCTTGAGTCAGATGAGCGTCGGTCGGGCATTGATGACTGTCGGAAACATAAGGGTGTCCTGTGAGATGGGGGCAAAAGACTGTTATTCCACTCTCTAGTTTTTGATATGCTATAATCTTTACTCTCCTTATCAATGTCTTTCAACATGAACCGGTAGAATTCCTCTGTGATGCTTTCTGTGCTTGACTGCTTGGAGAGGCAAGTAGACCTCACGTTCAAATGTCCATTCTTCTTTGTGACCACCTGTTGCATAGCAGCATTTAGGATACTGCTGGCATTCTTGCCTGCATAGTAATCCAGCAGCAGGTCAAAGCCCCGGCCTTCATTCTCCATCTGGTTTACCATGAACCTGGAGAACTCATCTGTAATACTTTCACAGCTGGACTGCTTGGAAATTGAGCTTCCTCGACTGAGGTTCTGACCCAAACGGCTTCCTAGGCCAAGTGTGTGGGCCAAGTTGTAGGTGTCTGTGTCCTCCTCCGGGATGCTCTCATAGCTCGATGCTTTCCCCCGGCTCCAACGTTCCATCGCTGTGCACTGAAGCCGTGTCCTGGGCTGACCTGACTTGGAGGTATCTATCAGACTAAGCTCTGGACAGTTCATGATCTTAGCGGTGACCTCAGAGGCAAACTTTGCGAATGGGTCAGTTGGTTCATCTGAGATCCCTGACTCATCTACTACACGGTTCACTAGTCGCTCCATAAGTTCTGGTTGTTCTTCTGTCTTGCGCTTGATCTCACTAAGGCGTGGTGGCCTGTGTTTTTTAGTGACCACTGCACCACACTGTGCCTCCTTTCTTCTTGCTGTGCGACATGGTAGCAGGTAGCTTTCGGGACCTTCCCTAGCTCTGGTCTGCAGTGAACAGAACCAGGGCTGCTTTCCACTTGAGTTTTCTAGACATATTGCTGCCAGTTCTGTGGCCATGGAAACTACAGTGGTGGCCAGGTCATCTGCAAAACAAGACATTGTTGATCTGGTTTCTGCATCCTTTTTTGTCACAACAGCAGACCCTCCAAAAGACAAGGGATGCTGAGGAGTCAACTGGGTGATCAAAGAAAATGACTTGTGTTCACCATCTCTTAAAACTCTGGCTTTGTGTATCTCAGTATTCATTGTGATTCCATTATTGATGGAGACATCTGACGAAGATTGCTTTACTTCTAAAGAGAATATTTTTTTGTTTTCTTTTGTGCTATTCTGCTGACCAAACTCACTCTGAAGGAGAGAGCTTTCTGTAACAGAAAACAATATCTCATTCATCTGATCAGCTATAGTCTGGTCTTTGGCCTGTACAGAACTTGAATTAGCAGAACCACTTATCTGTTCCTCTTCTTTTTTCTTCATATATTTGCACTCAGTGACATCTGACCTTATATTTGTGCCTTGAATGAGGATGTTCTGTTTTTCTGAAGTATTAGGCTGGATAGTTTGAGGAACATGATGTATCTGGCTTAATAGATCCTTGCTTTTTCTAATATCAGAATTGTCAACTTTTTTAACTTCATCATCTTGTCTATCACCTGATCCATTATTAGTTGTTAAAATGTCTGTGATCTTCTTTGATGTGATACAGAGAACATCAAATAGCAAATTGTTCACATACTCATATAGAAAGCTGTGTGTGGTGGGGAATAATGTAGTATCAGAACCTTCCATTTTTTTCTTATCCATGGTTTTCTCCCATGCATGCTTGAAAATTCCTTCAGCAATCACATGAGCAAACTCCTGCACCTCTCTTTCATCTGAACAAGACAATTTAGGATGTGAAATACCATTCACAATCTTATCATGAGTAGATTCCAGGAAGTCCCTAACACTCTGGTCTTCTGACTGGCTTAGCACAGCAAATGCCTCCTTGAGGAGGATTTCAGCAATATTTGAACAAGATGCCTTGATGCTCGTTCCCTCAGCAACACTGTTTTGGAAAGTATCAGCAGAGGAGGCTTCAGTTGTAGATATTAACCCAATAGAAGGACAGCAGATCCCTGGATCAACTTTTTTACCAAGCTCACCTGCATCCTCAGCAAGATCAACAATGGCAATAGCTCCTGCCACCTGTACCATGCCACACAGAGCAGAGGAAAAAGAATATTCCACACCATGTTTCTGTTCTACATTCATATCTCCTAGCCTTGGATCAAGTGATAATTGTTCAGTCACTTGGGGGCTAGAAATTGTACCAATAACATTAGCAGCGCATGCTAGGGCCAGCTCCACAGATCTGGGGGGGTGTCCTGATGAGAAGAAGCCACAGGCCTGAGGCATGTTCTCAGAGGCTGCCGAAGCTGTCATCTGATCTGACAAGATGGGCAAGGAGCTTGTTTCTGACCATTCTGATGCATCTTCCTGGTTATCAGGACTTTGCACAATAACAATTTTAGGGAGCTCAAAGGAATAGGTTGGTGGCCGAGGAAGTTCTTCTGGAAAGGGATGAGTCCCTTCGGACATGCTGGGATCTGCATGGGTAGCATTTGTCGCTTCATCCTGGGAGAGGCAAATGAAGGCATCTTGCAGGACAGACTCTGCTAAGTTAACGGCATAATGGCCAGTGCTCTCGGACTGAGCTTTGCACAAGGCTCTCTCAGACTGAGCCTTGCAGGAGGGTCTTTGTTGTGCCCCACCGGAAAAGCGTGCAGGAAGCATCTTAAAAGATGCCTGCATTGTCACTTCTGAATCATTACTCCTTTCTTGTTTGCTTATGTGTCTTTTGTGAGCCTGTCTCAGCCTGCTTCCTTTCTCCTTAATGGCCACATTGGCACTCTCTGCACCTGCAGGGAAAAACATGTGCACCTGTCAAGGTTACATTTCACCATCTAACAAAAGCAGAACAGCAGAGGCCTGTGTGTGTTTTAAGATACCTAATTTTAAAATCTAGTAACATCTTTAGTTTTATCTAGAAATGATATACAGTAGTCCCCCATAACTGCAGGCGATAGTAATAAGTTCCAAGACCTACCACAATTATCAGTGAGCCATCTGCACACCCATATATTTTGTAATATTTATAATATTACTTTCATATGATAAATTATGCAGAGTAAGACTACCAAAATTAAGTACAATATTAATAAAGTACATTGTATTATGTAGTACTATAGTACTGTACAGTATTCTCTCAAATGCCATCAGGAAGCCTTATTCTCAGTAGACAATAGAGCAATGAAAAAATATAAATCAAGGGAATTTATATCATTCAAAGAATAAAGAAATAATGAGAAAACAGGTTATTAAACATTTGGCTCAAATATTTTTTTCCATACTGTTGTAAACCATGAATAACTGAAACCACAGTTACTAAAACCGTAGATATGGGGGGAATGAAATTATTTATAGTACACATAATGGCTAGTAATATAACAATATAATAATGTTAGTTCAGTGACAACTTGTAAGGAATGGATATTTAAGATAAAAATTGCAGAAAATGCATATTTCATATAGATTTAAATCAGTTACGTAAAACAAGTTTAATTACATTGAAATTTAACTTGGGTAACACTTTAGTTGAGGGTTTTATATTATATAACCACAAACTAAATCATAGTTATGTACCGATTTCATGTTTGTTCATCATTTAATGAATTGAGACGTCTTTTCTCTCAAGAAAGTACTTATATTTGTTTCTTTATCTGTTAATTCTGTAAAACTTCGTGAAGTTTGTTTACTAAGGAACTACTGAAGGAACAAGTGACGATTACCTGAATTACTGGTCACATCATTAATGTATCTCAACTTATTATTTATCTGAAGTAGCTATTCTATTTTCATGATTTGTACTTCAGTAATAACTGAGTTACTAAGCATTTGTGTACCCTCAAGTAAATTGTTACCCTCAACTTATAATATGTGGGACTAAGACTAAATGGTCGATGGACAATATAATGTATGCTAAAATAAAAATGATGAATTAAATCGTTGGATAGTTCTGATACACTGTGTTGTGGTACAATGGGCCAAGTGAGATTTAAAGTAAGAGTTTTTAATAACCATTTCGTAGTGCATCTTCCTCACTGTCGAAGTACTCAGATGCTGTCAGAAAGTCATCTTCAATGGAAGACAAGGAGCGGTTGATGTCATCCTCAACTCGATGGCCTACCAAGTGGTTGCAGGTTTGCCATTCTTGGCACAACTCCAGGCCAATCAGGAACTTGTTTACCTCGAAGACCATGCTACAAGGACTGGTAGGTTGCTGTTTACCCCCATACTGGACCAAGCAGACACCCGCACACTGGTTCTGAGAAGAGATTTAACATATATAAAAATATATGATAGATTAATATAACCTCCTAAAACATTCTGGCCTCCTGCACCTGTACTGTAAGTAATAATAATCCATTATCTCCTTTAACAAATAATTGTCAACACATTTTTACAATATTACATTCTATATAATTAATTTATTATATATAATTAAAATGTCATGGCCACTTCTATATAGAAAAATAACTAATTATTTTTTCTGTTGTTGTCAGAGACACTTACTAAATTTGCACACTTCACAGAATTGATAAAATAAAACTTAGAATCATCAAAAATGTAAAAATATATTTTTCATAATAATGCATTAAAATACATCTTAGGTTTCCCTGTAAAAATGTGCTTCCAGGAAAGGTTTGATGGTACTGATAAACTTTACTGACATGAGCACTGATAAGCCGAAATATTATGACCTCCCCCCCCCACCCCCACCCATGTGGTGTGAATAATGTTCAGAATTGTCAGCTGGTGCTAGTATCACATGACATCTGTCTTCTCCCGAGAAATGTGGTACCCAGCTGAACTGGAAGAGTACATGTTCACTATCAATGTGCTGTGTGCTATGACACATTAGTAATCATCATCAAAATTGTGTCACGGTTGCCCTTCTGTCGGTTTGTATCAAACGTGATCTTTAACGTTCCACACTGAATTTGCAAAATCAGTTCCTTATTTTTACCTCCTCGGATCACTCTCAGTAAGTACTTACAACCGTTGGCTGTGAATACCCTACAAGCCTTGCCATTTCAAAGATGCTCTAAACCAAAGGTCTAGCATAATTAGTACTTGTTAAAATCACTCTGACCTTTATCCCTGCCCATATCTCCTGCATCCAACATGGTAACTACAGCTTTCAACTTTCAAACTTTCAAATACAGTGGTACCTCAGTTCTCAAGCTCATTGGAACTAAAATTTCTTAAAAGTCAAACCAACCAGTTCAGGAAAAAAATGACCTGCAACGTGATCTGAATCTCAGAAGTTGAACGGTGAACAGTGACCTAAGATAACTTGCACACGCGTGAAAATGAGTCACAAGGCAAGTCTCTCAGCAGGAACAAAGGGTAATACTGTATGTCTCAGCCTTGCATTTGCTGTGATAGCATCGTGCATGTTTACCCTACCTGAATATATATATTTAAACAGTAAAAATACATTTAGACACTGATAGACAGTAGCAGTAATTTTTATTATATAATAAAATACATTTAAAAATAAAGATTTCTTATTAATTATTTTAATATCATTAATAATAAACCATTAATGCATTTACGTATAATTATAAACCAACCGGGGTCAGAACGGAGATAAAGGCGCAGACATCAGGGTATTGAGGAATATGGGATTTAATTACAGATAAGGCAGGCAAAACGCAGAAAATACAATGACTGCACTGAGGACACAAGCTGAAACTCAGACTAAATACAGAGGACTAATGAGAGCAGCTAGAAACAGCTGATCACACAGGGATTCCACACGGGGTTAATGGGGGAGTGTGGCACAGGGAAGGAGCAGACAATCGGGGCAGGACACGTTGGTTTTTCTTTAACTTTACACATTAATTTTCTTACTTTACAAATTACCATACTCTTCTTATTTTATCCTGTGTTTAAATGCTAAAAAAACATGCAGTGGTACCTCAGAACTCGAGTTTAATACATTCTGAAAAAAGTTCGAGTTGTGAACGAATATTCCCCATAAGAAATTATGGAAAACCAATTAATTGGTTCCCGGCCCCAAAAAAATGACACCTACATAAGTTTTTTAACATTTAAACACAAAATGAACCGAATAAAACAAGAGGAGCATATTCTGTACTAAACACATAGAAGCACATTTATCAAAACAGTAATTTTGTAAAGTAAGAAAATAAATCCATCCAAACAATGTGTCCTGACCCGATTGCCTGTTCCTTCATGCCTGTTGCCTGTCATTAGTTTAAAAAAAAAAATACAATGTGTCCTGCTCCAATCATCTGCTCTTTTCATGTGCCATGCCCCCTCGTTAACCCCATGTGGGATCCCCATGTGATCAGCTGCTTTTGGATGTTGTCATTAGTCCTCTGTATTTCGTCCGTGTTTCAGTTTGTTTCCCCAGTCTGGTCATTGTTTTGTCCATCTGCGTTTTTCCTGCCTTACCTGTAATTAAATCCCGTATTCCCCGATTCCCTGATGTATTATTATTATTTATTATTAATATTAAAATAATTTAGAATAAATTATTTTTAAACATATTTTGTTATATAATAATAATTACTGTTCATAATGATATGTGTTCAATGGCCTAGATAATGGATATAAGAATTGGAATGTATAACACTGTATATAGTTTTATATCGGGGTGTTCTGGGTCTTGAACTCTACTCTACTAAAGCACAAGTCAAGGGGGTTTCCTACATAGAGGTTCCTGTAGTCTGAAGAGAGCGTCTGCAAATAATAATAATTAAAAAAATACAAATACAGGAGTACCTCGGTTCTTGAACTTAATCCGTTCCGGATTCTGGATCGAATCCTAAAAAGTTTGACTTCTGATTCTGATTCCCATAAGAAATAATGGAAAACAAATTAATTGGTTCCTGGCCTCCCAGAATTACACCTAAATAAGGTTTTTTAGCATTTAAACACAAAATGAACAGGATAAAACAAGAAGAGCATTTTTTTTCTTAATGGCTTCCAAAACGATAAAGATCTTATCCCAACATTATCCCTGTCCTGCCCCGATCGTCCTGTTCTTCCGTGTGCCACGCCCCCTCGTTAACGTCGTGTGGGATACCCATGTGATCAGCTGTTTCTGGTTGTTGTCATTAGTCCTCCGTATTAAGTCCGCGTTTCAGTTTGTTTCCCCAGTACAGTCATTGGTTGCGTTCGACTTGCTTACAGGACAGCCTTAAAGCAATGCATTCTGATTCTGACGCAATGCATAATGGTTAGATGCATTGTGACCTCTCACCCAGCTGCACAAATTGGAACCGCCTCTGTGACGATTTTTTTTGTCAGGTGAAAGTCTTTATGGCCAAATATATCTGTGAGAAATATGATGTTTATTGGTTTGTATCTTGGTACATTAAGTCACGTTGAGCCTTTTCATTATAATGGGAATCAATGGAGAAAAAAAAGCTTAACGTTCCATAAAGTCCATATTTGTAACATTTCAGTTATTATACATTAGGTTACAGAGCATTTAGTGACATTGCTCCATCTGTAATTATGTTTATTTTATTTTAATCACACTATAGCCACTTAACTTATCCCTATTCATACAGTCTGTTAGTGGCTCAGTGGAATTTCCAGGTGTGCATAACACCCACTTTTGTATGCCAGAAATCTGACATATACAGTCATGGCCAAAAATATTTGGCACCCCTGCATTTATGTCAGAAAATGCACCGCTTCTCCCAGAATATTGTTGCAATTACAAATGCTTTGGTATTGTCATGTTTATCTCAAAAACCAGAGGAAAAAAACAAATCTGAGACATTCCACAGAAAATGTCAAAAATGCCACCCATCCATCCATCCACCATCTACTGCTTTTCTCGGTCGGGTCATGGGGGCAGCAGTCTAAGCAGAGTAACCCAGAATTCCCTCTCCCTGGCCACTTTGTCTGTGAATCCCGAGGCGTTCCCAGGCCAGCCAGGAGACATAGTCTCTCCAGTACAGTATGTCCTGGGTCTTCCCTGGGGCCTCCTCCCAGTGGGACATACTCAGAACACCTGACCAGGGAGGCATCCAGGAGACATCCTGAACAGATGCCCGAGCCACCTCATCTGGCTCCTCTTGATGCAGAGGAGCAGCGTTTCTACTCGAATGACTATGACTGAGCTTCTCACCATATCTCTAAGGGAGAGCTTAGCCACCCTTGGGAGGAAACCCATTTCGGCCACTTATATTTGCAACCTCATTCTTTTGGTCACTACCCACAGCTCATGACTATATAGGTGAGAGTAGCAACGTAGATTGATTGGTAAATTGAGAGCTTTGCCTTTTGGCTCAGCTCCTTCTTCACCATGATGCCGCACTGATCCACCTGTCAATCTCCCACTCCATCATTCCCTCACTCGTAAACAAATCCCCGAGATACTTGTATTCCTCCACTTGGGGAAGGACTACCTCCCCAACCCGGAGGGAGCACTACACCCTTTTCCGGCTGATGATTTTCATCCCAGCCGCTTCACACTCAGATGCAAACTGCTCCAGTGAGAGCCGAAGGTCACAGTCTGATGAGGCCAACTGAACCACATCATTTGCAAAAAGCAGAGATGTAATCCTGAGGTTATCAAACTGGACTTCTTAACACCCTGGCTGTGCCTAGAAATTCTGTCCAGAAAAGTTATGAACAGAATCAGTGACAAAGGGCAGCCCTGGTGGAGCCCTCACCGGAAACGAGTCCGAGTTACTACCGACAATGAAGACCAAGCTCTGACACCAGTCGTACAGGGACGAAACAGCCCTTATAAGGCACCCCGGCACCCCGTACTCCCGGAGCACTCCCCACAGGATTCCCTGAGGGATGTGCTCGAATGCCTTCTCCAAGTCCACAGAACACATGTAGACTGGTTGAGCAAACTCCCTCGCACCCTCCAGGACCCTGCTGAGAGTTTAGAGCTGGTCCACTGCCTGCCAAAGCTAAGGCCAGAACCACACTGCTCCTCCTGAATCCAAAGTTTGATAATCCGACGGACCCTCCTCTCCAGCACCCCTGAATAGACCTTACCAGGGAGGCTGAGAAGTGTGATCCCCATATAGTTGGAACACACCCTACCATCCCCCTTCTTGAAGAGGGGGCTCACCACCCCTAACCCTTACTGATTTTAATCGCTTTCTGTAACAATCAATGAGTCTTTTACATATGGGATTTTGGACCACTCCTCCTTTGTCAGCTGCTCCAGGTCTCAGATTTGAAGGGTTCCTTCTTCCAACTGCTGTTTTTAGATCTCTCCACAGCTGCTCTATAGGATTTATTTCCGGACTCATTGCTGGCCACTTCAGAACTCTCCAGTGCTTTGTCTTAAAACATTTCTGGGTGCTTTTTGAAGTTTGCTTTGGGTCATTGTTCTGTTGAAAGACCCAAGACCTCCAGTTGAGACCCAGTTTTTTGACACTGGGTCCTACATTGCACACCAGAATTCTTTGGTAGTCTTCAGATTTCATAATACCATGCAAACTGTCAAGACTATCAATGCCTGAAGCAGCAAAGAAACCCCTAAACATCAGTGAACCTCCTCCATGTTTGAGTGTAGTGGCCATATTCTTTTCTTTGAAGGCTTCTTTTTGTTTTTGGTAAACAGTAGAATGATGTGCTCTACTGAAAAGTTCTATTTTTATCTGATCTGTCCAGGGGACATTCTCCAAAGATTGTGACTTCTACAGGCAGATTTTAGCAAACTCTACTCTGGTTTTTTTATGTTTCTGTGTTAGCAGTGGGGTCCTCCTGGGTTTCCTGTCATAGTATCCATCCATCCATCCATTTTCCAAACCGCTTATCCTTACTGGGTCGCGGGGGGTCCAGAGCCTATCCCGGAAGCAA
>JABFDZ020000040.1:17439468-17457297 GCA_019775955.2 Pollimyrus isidori | reverse complement strand
GGGCCAGCCCATCGCAGGGCACACTCACACACCAGTCACTCACACATGCACACCTACGGGCAATTTGGCAACTCCAAGCAGCCTCAGTGTGGGGGGAAACCGGAGTACCCGGAGGAAACCCCACGACGACACGGGGAGAACATGCAAACTCCACACACAGGAGTTTGAACCCAGGTCCCAGAGGTGTGAGGCAACAGTGCTAACCACTGCACCACCATGCCACCCCGTCATAGTATCCTTTTTTGTTTAATGATGGATAGTGCTAGCTAACACTGTTGTACCCTGTGCCTACAGGTCAGCTTGAATTTTTTTGGAACAAAATCAAGCAATTCCCCTGGGATCACTCTCAGTAAGTGCTTACAATTCTTCATGGTAACATTTCATCAATGTTTCTCTTTCGTCCAGTTCCTGTGAGATTAGCTAAAGTGCCATGTGCTATAAACTTCTTTACAATGTTGCGCACAACGGACACAGGAACATTAAGATCTCTGGAAATGGAATCGTAGCCTTGGGATTGTCCATGTTTTTATCATTTTGTTTCTCAAATCCTCAGATAATTCTTTGCTCTTCTATCTTTTCTCCATGCTCAGTACAAGATTAAATCAATATTTGTCTATTTTAACTGGTTGCAAGTTGGCATTTCCATATACCCAGCACCTGTTAACTCCTACAGGTGAGTTGAAAGGAGCATCATGTGCTTGAAATAAGCTACAATTATTTCTTACAATTCTGATAAGGTGCCAATTATTTTGTCCAGGCCATTTTTGATTATAGTTTTACAGTTTTGTGTGGTATATCTGTTTTTTTTCCTCTGTTTTTTTTTTTTTTTTTTCCAGAGCCAGGAAAAGAAATAAACATGACAATACCAAAGCATTTATAATTGCAACAATTTTCTGGGAGAAGTGGTGCATTTTCTGACATAAATGCAGGGGTGCCAATATTTCTGGCCATGACCAAGCCTATGGGTTCATATCCAAGCACTATTGTGATGAAAGCTCTCAATGATTTTGAAGTTATTCATTATTTTCAGCTGTTAATTTGCCCATATTTTAGGCCCATTTGCTTCCCCATGTTTTTTCCTGTTAAATACTGTATGTACGTAAGTGCTGAGTGATACCACAATGTGCACGTGCATAACAATCATATTACATTTATCGGCACTGCTTTGTGTCTGTTGACACAACCACACCAACTTAATAGACACACTGTTGTTAGATAAGTTCTATTTGGCAACAATTTATTTTGTGTAACTTCATCTCCTATTTGGTTTTATAAATATTGCAGTATTCCTCGATGTGATATTGCAATGTCATTATCGTGCAGGCCTAAATATATACTTATCTATGTAATGAATTATACCATAAAGCCCAAACAAGGTTGGCAAAAAACATTCCCTCCAGTCATGCTATTCTCATAAACAAGTACATAAAAAGCACTTCTACTACTACATTTTCAAAACACTTGACATTGCAGATGCTTGCACAGCAAAAATATTCAATATCTTCAGCTTACTTAGATGGTGTCTACCCTCCTTCGACTGCGTTTTCCATTGTCACCCTTAACTAACGACAGTGTTTGTGAACATTCATTCTAACTATGGTTTTGGGAATTACCCATGTCCTTAAATGTCAGACCGTACTATGTAAGTTTGCAGCGTTGTTACCTCCATAGTCCGACCTATGGTTTCGGGAAACACCTGCGTCATACTTCCATAGGTAGAACCAATCAAGTTTTTGGAAAACGCACCCTGGGCTTCAGCTTCATTTTGTCGCTCTCCCCAGCAAAACTGCACCATGCCATAAAATGTTCAGTGTACGCACGCTTCAACTCTGAACACATGCACGGTCCAAATCTGGCAGCATCACACGCGTACATGTGGAATATACATGAACCGGATCCAGAAGGAACGGGTCGATTAGGGTGTACAGATCGGGTAGTGACCCTAGTGCTTATCATTGTGTCTGTGTCTTCTGTCTACGGCTTACGAGTTTATCTACAGGTGGTGTATGCCTTGTAGTATACATTTACTTGTTTATTTTTTTTGTTATGAATGTTATAGTTCTGTTTTATTACACGCATTCTATACTGAACAGTACCTGTTAAATAAAAAAAGGGTAGCGACCCTCCTATACAGAAAGAATGACTTCTGGTCCCTTGGATGCTCTCGCCGGTTACAGTATGAATGCACAGTTACGCTCCTCCTACTGCAAAGGGTATGGGCATGGCGTCCCAGCAGGTGGAAGTCACTGCGCTTGCACCCACTGGATAGCAAAATGCTGAAAGGCAGCATTAGCATTCACCTTGAAAGCCGTGAAAACACATCAAAAATGGAAAAGACCTGTCCTGCAATTGATTGAACAAATTGATTGAAAAAAAATGTAAAACGAAATAAATAAATATTGGACGTGGAACAGTAATATATGGCCGATACCCGACCCATCTGATAGGTCTGAATCGGTGCCAATACCAGTCCAAATATCGGATCGGTGCATGTGTAGTGCTGTAACTTTTGCAAAAGGTAAGATCATTAATTGCACATTCACATTGATTTTACTTCTGTTAGATTTACAGCAATGCATAACCCTATTGTAATTGTATAAAATATTAAAGCATAATGTAGGAGGACTCATCAATATAATGATTTAGTTAATCTAAAATTATACTAAAGTAACCTAATGCTGAAAAAATAATGCAGTGAAAGTGAATAAAATGAGCACAGAAATGTTCAAGTTTCGAACCCTATAGGGTCCATCATCAATCCTGCTGTTTAAGATAAGAAATTTATAAGCTGTTACACTGCCTTGTAGGCACAGGACCTGCAACAGACAGCTGGAGTCCAGCTCACACAACTCATCTAACTGGAGAGACCGACTGAGAAAGTTTATCCTAATTTAAGATCAGTTATGTGATCTCAGTCAAGGTGTACTAGTCATAAAATAGCCCAATATATCTGTTAAAGACTGGCTAATGAGATGAAGTTGCTTGCTCAGACACAAGTTAATTCAGGACATTATACAGAGATAATATTTATTATTTAATAGTTAGCATTTTGTATTCACAAGATAAAAACAGTGGCTTAATTGCCTTCACAATTCTTATTCTTTAAATGAACATATGGGATACTTACAAATTGGATTTATTGTGCATATGTTTTGGAGATATATATATATGTTTGAGATACGTTGGGTGTACAAAATAATATTAGTTTAAAAATCTTGCCGTGGTGCTATTTATAAATACACGCAACATCACCATATGGTGTACTTGGCTCTCACATGTTCAAAAGTGGAATCAGATGGACAGGAACGTGGAGATTCTAGGCCACTGTGGATGAGGATCTCATTCTCCTTCAGCTGGTGCATGCTTAGGGAATCCATAAGTTTAGGCAAAACGGGAGACACAAAGGCCAGTTTCTGTAGGAAAGAAGGGAACAGTCATGATTTTGGCATTCACAGACCAGTATTTTCATAGAGCAAATCTATGGAGTTGGAGTGAGTAGCTCAGTGTGACTGATGAAAAATGAGGGCATAACATTGCTATGCAAAGAGGAAAAAAGTAATTTGAATAATTTTAGTTTAGGCTGTATTTTGGTACACAGTTCATAAATTACATAATATAGCACTAATAAAAATCTTTTAATATACAGTGGTACCTCAGTTCTCAAACTTAATTCGTTCCGGACTCCGGATCGAATCCTAAAATGTTCTGATCAAATTTTTCCCATAAGAATTAAACCAAAAATTACACCTAAATATGTTTTAAGCATTTAAACAGAAAATGAACAGGTTAAAACAAGAAGAGTATTTTTTTCTTAATGGCTTCCAAAGTGATAAAGATCTTATCCCAACATTACCCCTGTCCTGCCCCGATTGTCCGCTCCTTCCGTGTGCCACACCCCCTCCTTAACCTCGCATGGGATCCCCATGTGATCAGCTGTTTCCGTTTCTTGTCATTAGTCCTCTGTATTAAGTCCCGTTTCAGTTTGTTTCTCCAGTCCAGGCATTGGGTGCGTTCGACTTGCTTACAGCACTGGCTCAAAGCAACACATTCTGATTCTGACGCAATGCATTACGGTAAGATGCATTGTGACCTTTCACTCGGCTGTATAAACTGGAACCACCTCCGTGACGACATACCTTTGCCCTTATTGGCTGAAGAGTTTAGTTACATGCGTGACGTTTGTATCCAAGGCAGTTCCGATGCGTAATCTGCTATTTCCTGAATATCACGTAAAGTGGTGAGAACTGGTTTTCAGTTAATTTACCTGGTAAAATAAGGTTTAAATAAATTACATAAAGGCTGTAATAGTACATGTAAGTTAGTGGTTTATTTATTAGTTACTGTAATGTTGTGCTGCTTTATTTTGTTAATCGTCTAGCCTGCAAAGAAGGCATTCAAGTAAGAATTACATTACATTGTAGTATGACTAATTTCCCAGCATGTACAATTTATATTAGGTCAGTGTTCTCGATTCAACTTCTGATGTTGATATCGGGTTCTAAGTCAAACTGGTTTGTTTGACTTTCAAGAAATTTGAGTTCTAGTGAGTTTGAGAACCGAGGTACCACTGTATAATGCTACAGTACGTAGCCTATGTACCTTATATTACCAATTACACTTGATAGTGAAAATGAACATGCATTTTATGCATTTATTTTTTACTTTGATGCAATTTGTATCATTATTTTAATATGTAATCTTTCTCATGTATAAAGCATATTACCTTTTCAAGGAAGTACAGGTCTCCTATAGATGTGTTATACCATATATGTATTAGAGTGTATGTGATGTTTGCATAATGTCCAACTCATCTAACATCTTACTGGAAAGAATGTGACCCAGACCCAAATACTAGGGGTCTGCACATCCCTAACACCATGTATGATAAAAATCAGGGAAAGATCTTGGTACCTTCAGCCAGCTGGCATCACGCCAATTCCCTGTGTGTCGGTCCATATTTGCAAAGCAGACCTGCAAACAGAGAAACACACTTTCAATTCTGAGTTTCCTTACGCTTCCCAATAGGCACCACATCTAAGAACCACATCTCTGCTGCTAGATCAGTATCTGCTACACCACCCACCTTGGTGTCGTCTGCAAATTTAACCAGTTTATTGTTGTCAATATCATTAATGAAATTTAGGAACAATAGTGGTCCTAAAATTGAACCCTGCGTTACCCCACTATGAACACAGGCCCACCGTGAAGTTGTACCTCCAATATGGTGGTGCAGAAGGCAGTGCTATTGTTTGGCAACCAGAGGGTTGCCGGTTCGAGCCCCGCTTTCTCCTGGCCCCATAAAAATGTCTTTGAGCAAGATGCTGAACCCCAAATTGCTCCTGGTGTGCAGGTTGATGCCTTGCATGGAAGCCTCTGCCACTAGTGTGTGAATGTGTGTATGGATGGGTGAATGTGAGGCATAAATTGTAAAGCGCTTTGAGTACTCGGAAGAGTAGAAAAGCGCTATATAAATGCAGTCCATTTACCCGTTGTTTCCTGTCTGTTAACCAGTTTTCAGTCCAAGCTACTACAGTTCCTAAAACTCCTGCAGCTTTAGCAGGAGCTGGCTTTGATATTTGATCCTGAGCGATCAATACCAATTTCTTAAAATCCACTTCAACAAAGAAAAATTGCATTACACATTACAGTTAGTTTTATTTTTTCAGATAATTGGTATATTTACATACTCAGAGCAGCTTCACAACATTTATTAGGGGTTTACAAATTCTGAATGAATTTGTGCACTGGTGTAACACCGGTGCTAGAAGGGTAAAAAAAATCAGTAGCACAAGCAAAATGCACACAGAGACACTGGGAAGAAAGATCAATTCTAATGAACGAATGCATTAATACTGTTATGAATTCCATGTCCTGCACCCTCCCTAGATAGATTATGCAGTCACAAATGCAAAGAGTGTATTATGCAATTGTAACTTGTATGTTTTATTCCAAAACGGTTGAGAAATCTCTACAGAAACATGCTTTCACCAATGAGTTTTAGAGTTTTTTTTCCTGCCAGCATTTCAGCTACCACCTCCCAGAACCTACAAATGTACTTGAGCACAAAATTGCACAAATCATTGGAAAGCAGTAGCATAAATATTATTAAAAGGAATATACTTTAAAAACAAAAGTTCTTCTTCTAGATTTGCAAAAACACTCATTATTAATTTGTTTTGAAATGCAGGCTAAGTTATTTGAAAAATAGTAAGGTACAAGAACATGTTTAAAGTGATTGATATTCACATATATTACGGTATAAGTTAATTGTGGTTTTCCTAATTATTTTCCTAGTAATTATCACTTAAGCAGACCTACTATTCATGGCAAAACATGTGTTTTACTGAGCAAATCCGACAGAAGATTTTTGGACAAAATGCACATTGTGTTCTTGCCTGGGTGTGCTGATAACTCATTAAGTATCAAAATTTTGTACGAATGTTATATTACCGTAATTTTTGGACTATAAACCGCTAGTTTTGCACAAGATTTGAACCCTGCTGCTTATAGTCCGATGCAGCTTTTCTACGGATTCTTCATGATTTTTGTGATATCGTAAGAGGATTTGTTTTAGTTTGTATAAAGGCTGGGAGGGACAGCACATGTAATGTTCATGTATAAAGGCTGATGAGGGACAGCACACGTAATGTTCATGTATAAAGGCTGATGAGGGACAGCACATGTAATGTTCATGTATATAGTCTGGTCAGGGACAGCACATGTAATGTTCACGTATAAAGGCCGGCGAGGGACAGCACATGTAATATTCATCTATAAAGTCTAGTGAGGGACAGCACATGTAATGTTCATGTATAAAGTCTAGTGAGGGACAGCACATGTAATGTTCATGTATAAAGTCTAGTGAGGGACAGCACATGTAATGTCCACGACCCCCTAATTCAGGAGGAAAACCTATTGATCAAATCATAATCATTTTCATCTGCAGTGACAAAACCCCCCCATTGTTTGGAACTTACAGATGGACATCAGTATGATATCCATAACTAGGATGGGGGGCTGTCGGAGCGACAGCACTGTATATGGCGGACAGTCCCGTCACCTGCTCACCTAATCTGTACTTAATCCACGATCACCAACCTGCACAATTTCTAAAAGGATGGACCAGTAGGAAATGTGAAAGCCGATGAATGTGTTTTTAATGCACATACTCTGCGTCCTATTGTACTTTCAATTATAGAGTCTTTCCCCACCAATAAATTGGCTACCTGTATTTCTTTGTGTATGTCTTAATGTTTAGTCTTAAAGTGTCATTCATGTCACTTGAACTTCTTATATGCATGAATATTAATATTTCATTTGCACTATGACCAACATTTTTCCATGACATAACAGTTCAAATAAATAGATTCATCAGAAATTCAATAGATTCATCAGATCTGCGCCTGTTCTCTCATGTGTCATGACTGACATGAAATATCAGTTGTGTTTCTAGTTTGTGTAGCACCCTGGGCCCATATTGCCCATACCTAAATACAATGGTACCTCACAACCATGGTTCTCGAACTACAAATGAAATTTCTTGAAAGTCAAACCAATCGGTTTGACCAAGAACTCCATCTGAATATTAGAAGTCGAATCGTTAACGGCGACTTAATATAAATTGTATGCGCCAGGAAATGAGTCATACTTCAATGCAATTGTTACTTGACTGCCTTCTTCACAGACTGGATGATTAACCAAATAAAGCAACGCAACATTACATTAACTAACAATAAATAAACTTATTTGTACTATTAGAGCATTTATTTAAACTTTATTTTACCAGGTAAATTAACTGAAAACCAGTTCTCACCGCTTTACATGATATTCAGGAACTAGCAGATTACGCATCGGAACTGCCTTGGACACAAATGTCACGCATGTAACTAAACTCTATGAGCTGGGCGGATATGATGGAGACTGAATCCCCGGACTTGCCTCCTCTGTTTGAGGCTTTGGCCTCCCCAGAGGCCGGAGAACCAGGTCACGAGGGCGCAGAGGGCGACGCCAACTCTGACCTCCACGATATAGGTGATATAGAGTAAGAGGAGAAAGATGACTACACCTTTCCTGCTCATCAGTCCCGATCCCCTAGCACGAAAGATACAGGTTCTCAGGCAGACTGTAACCTGTATGAGGTCTGCAAGCGGGCAGCTGTTAAGATGGATATACCCTGGCCTGCAACTCACGATGCCGGAGGGGCAGTGAGGGACCTATACGATGGCAATAGGCTCCCACCTGTGCAGCCCTCAGCACATCAACTCCTTCTTGCAGTTCCAGCTTGATGAGTCGCTACAGGTCCAGCCCTTTTAAGAGCAAGCTTGCCACCAAGGGCTTCTATAAGCTGGAAATCTAGGGGATGGAGGAACTGGGGCTGGCCAAACCTCCAGCAGTGGAGCCTTCAGCAGCCCACCACCTCCACCCAAACTGACACTCTATCTCTTCTTCATCCCACACTTCTCTGCCCAGCAAGATGAGCATGGTTGAACCTGTCTGTCTTGGGGGATGGTCAGAAGGCAGAGGTCATGGATACAGCCTATGACCCCACCAAAGGTCTTGTTGGCCCAACCCTGGATAGAATGAGGGAGAACAGCTCCCTCAGGAAACAGGAGGATGAGGCTTTTAACCTCTGTCTATCTGGCAAACAGCCACTTCGCCCCCTTCAGACAGCCAGATCCAGCTTTGCAGCAGCAGCAGCTAGGGCAGAGGGGAGGCAGACCGGGGCCAGAGTCCAGCGTCCAGCTTCAGATGGACAGCAGGCAGCTCAGCAGCCAATGGCGGCTAACCCAGGGTCATGGGGGAAGCAATCCTTTGCAGCTGTCGCAGCAAAGAACCGTCCGCCCCACCCAGGCAATGGGAAGAAGAAGCGGGCCGCCTGATGCCTGCTTGGCCCCACCCACCCCTTCCTTCAAAGAGAATGAGGTTGGGGACAGACAACCCTTGTGTTCTGCTTTCAGTGGCCCCTCTCGTTCAGGGGGTCTCCACTGTCTGGTCTTCTGAAGTTCAGGAGAGTGAGAGTTCGGTGGCAAAGTGTCACCAAGCACTCTTTGTGTCACCAACCGCTTTTCAGTTTGGGGGAGACAAAAAGAAAGTGTGCACTGTTGCAGCCAAGCTAAGGGCGACTTGCTCAGCACAGTATAGAAAAAAAGATGTAAAAAAATCTTTCCCGAACTCCAATCACTAGGGGGAGCGCTTGCTCCTCTGTCTGGAGTTTCTCTTCCCCCCAGGGTGGTGGTGATGTCATCACCAGGCGCCACAGATGCAGAACTTTACAAGGGGCCACTGTCTCCTCTGGTAATAAAGTGGCGTTCATTTGTGGTGCACCTATAGGTTTTCTCCACAATTTCTCAAGGTTACAGTTTGCTATGAGGCCACCCAGGTTTAACGGTGTGTTAGTTTCTATAGCCGACGGCAATTCAGCTCAGGTCCTAGAGGACGAGATGACGTCTCGGCCACGCAAGTGAACGATCAGAGTTGTCCCAGAAAGGGAAAGTCAGCAGGGTCAGCCCCGTTACTTTGTCATTCCAAAAAAAAAGGGCTCTTCCCCTCACCCTATCTTGGACCTCCGTGTGTTGAACAGCCATCTCCAAAAGTGCACTTTCAGGATGCTGACACATCATGCCGGCTATTGGTTCATGTCGATCGATATGTCAGATGCCTATTTTCACATAGGTATCTATCCCGCACACAGGAAGTTCCTCAGGTTCGCATACCAAGGCACAGCGTATGAGTATCAGTTGATCCCATTCGGACTGTCGCTAGCTCCGAGGGTGGTCAACAAGTGTGTGGAGGCGGCTTTGGCGCCGCTGAGAAAATATAGCGTCAGGATATTCTCCTACATAGACGACTGTTTAATATGCTCCCATTCAAAGGAGCAAGCAATCACAGATTCCGAAACACTTGTCACTCATTTCAGGGATCTGGGTTTCAGGATCAATATGGAAAACAGCCATCTGACCCCCTTGCAGATCACAGAATATTTGGGCCTCTGAATAGACTCCCTCTCGTATTGGGTTACGTTAGCAGAGAGGAGGATAGTGTCTTTTATGCAATGTCTCGCCTGCTTTCAGTTAGGGAAAGTGGTTTCATACAGACTCTGCCTGCGTCTGCTGGGAATAATGGCATCAGTGATATCTGTGGTGCATCTAGGCCTCCTCATGATGAAGGACTTTCAGCGCTGGATGGCGCAGTTAGGTCTTTGCCCTCTCCGTCATCTCAGCCGGCCGGTGAAGGTGACTTCGGCATGTGTGCCAGTGGTGTACCAGTTGGAGATCCCTTTAGGGGGGGTGTCCTCCAGCATTATACTGACAACAGATGTGTTCCAGTCAGGAGGGGGTGCAAACTTGATGGGCAGGGCTGTGAATGATGTGTGGCCCCCCCAGATAGGCGCACAGCACATAAACCTTTTGGAACTGCTTGCAGTGTTTCTAGCACTCAAACGCTTCCTAGGTTTTCTCCAGGGTCAAGATGTTCCAGTGAAATCAGACAATTCAACAGTAGTGGCCTACATCAATCGTCAGGGCACCATTCGCTCTATCTGGCTGCACCAATTAGCCCAGAAGCCGATGTGGTGCCTCACCCAGCTCTTGTCTCTCTGTGCGACACATGTGCTGGGTGTCCTGAACAGGGGGTAGACCTGCTGTCTAGAGGAGACCCCCTCAATGGAGAATGGTGAGTTCACTCACAGGTAGTAGAGCAGATATGGCTGAGATTCGGACAGGCAGCCGTAGATCTCTTCTATTCGCAGGAAAACGCTCAGTACCCACTGTACTTTTCCCTGTGGGAAGAAAATGCACCACTGGGTGTGGGTGCTCTAGCCCACCCATGACCAAACATCCTCCTCTTTGCGTTCCCTTCCCTGAGTCTAATTTCCCCCACATTAGCCAGGGTAAGGGAGCAGGGTCTGTCATTGGTTCTGATAGCCCTACACTGGCCATCCAGATGGTTCAATCGGTGAGGGGTGAGCCATGGCCCCTCCTACCACGCTGGGATCTCCTCTCACAGGTGAGAGGGGAAATCTACCATCACCACCCGAACAACATAGCTCTTTGCGCTAGGCCCGTGAGCAGTGGAACCCCGAACGCTGAAGGGCTTGCTCTCACTGGTCACCGACACTATACAGAGGTCCATGGCTCTTTCCACTCACTCACTTTACAGCAGTAAATGGTGAGTATTTGAAGACTGGTGTGGGCTGAGACCAACTATTCCTCTTCAGTGTTCAGTGGTGGAAGTCTGCAGCATTTGTTGGAAAAAGGGAAAGCCTTCTCCACAATTAAAGTGTACCTGCCTGCAATTTCAGCCTGTCACATGGGCTTTGGTGAACAGCCAGCTGGACAGCACCCTCTGATCTGCCGTTTCATGAAGGCACTCGACAGGGTCTCTGGTGCTGGGCGCCATGTCTCATCACCCTTTTGAGCCTCTTAAGAGAACGTTGCTTTTAGCTTTGACTACAGCAAAGCAAGAGAGCGATTTGCCGGCCCTGTCTGTCCGCTCTTCTTGTTTGCAGTTTGGTCCGGGACTTACCAAAGTGTGCCTGCGTCCTAATCCTGCTTTTATGCCTAAGGTTGTGGACTCGATCTACAGGTGCTGTACGGTGAAGCCGACAGCTTTCCACCCCCCCCTCCTTTTTCCTCTGCTGAGGAAGAGAAGCTAAAGACACAGTTTGGGAGCACGATCAGTTGTTTGTGATTTGGGCCCCCCCCCCCCAGAGGGGCAAGCTGCTGTCCCGCCAGAGGCTTTCTCACTGGATTGTACAGGCTATTCTTTTATTTTAGTACAAGATTTTCTTATTCTTGCAGGGGCTCTCAGCTTCCCGAGAGCTTGAGGGCCCATTCTACCAGAAGTATGGCCACATCTTGGCCTTGTTCAAGGGGGTGTCAGTCCAGGATATTTGTCATGTGGCAAGCTGGGCTACACCACACATGTTTGTGGGTTTTTACGGGCTGAATGTCTCAGGACTTTCCGTGGCACATGCGGTACTGGAGGCTAACATTGCAGGATTCGCATGAGAAATCAGTTTTCTGTGCGTCTTTATAGTTTGCAGTGTGTGGAGATTGCGGTGCAATCCAGGGGCGGTCCATATCTCCCACAGTGAAACACTGAGCGAAATTAGAAAAAGAACTTTGGGGTACTTTGATAGCATATTGAGGGGTGTCACCATCACTTCCCATCTTGCGCAGGCATGTGAAGAACCGTCAAGTTGGTCGACCACATTAATAGGGCAGGGGTGGAGCCTGGTTGCAGGTTGACTTGTCCTTCACAGACAGACGTGGCGTCATTGGAGCTTCGGAGTTGGTTACGCTCAAAGCGATTCCCATAGTGAAACAGCTCACTCAGTTATCGAAGAACCAGGGATTACGTCGAGTAGTTTGTGCAACAATATCGATACATTTCTCACTCTACAAAAAGAAAATACAATACAATAATAACTATGACCTGCCTATACATACCTCAGTTAACAGGATTCTGATGGTTTAAAATGGGTTTCTTGTCAGAAGACTATAGGATCCCCTGAATGATGAAATATTTTTGTCAGGGTCTTCACCCATCTGTCTCAGTCTTTCATGTCTCCCCGTTTGGCCAGCAGATGTCGCTGTCTGTTGTGTTAAAATTATGCTTCCACTGTTTTTGTATTTTGTTTCCCTAGTGTTTTCCCTAGAGCCATTTACTTCCTGACGTTTTCTTCATTTCTGTAGTAAACCACTGTGTTGCAGTTTCCTAGATTCAGTTTAGCTGGAAACAGGTATGAAGTCCTCTTGCACTTGACATAATAAATTTCCATGCCTCTTCAACAATTTTTCTGCTTAACTCCATCCAGTTTACAGTTTCTACTTTGTCTCATGCCATTAAAGTTAAAGCCTTCCTAACAAATACATATTTTTGTTTTGGATTTTGCTCTTCGAATACTAAAGTTAACCTTGAATTTAACCATGCTATGATCACTGTCAAATGGTTCTAAAGCCTCAAAAATTTAAATCCTATCCAGGTTATTAGACAAAACAAGATCAAGAATGGCTTCTCCCCTAGTAAGGGTTTTAACAAGTACAACAAGTTTAATAAGTGCAATCCTGTACCAATTACACCATCTCAATTTCATTTACAGTAGAGCCAGAGACTATGTTCCACTGTATTTCAGGTGAATTGAAATCACCTATAACTACTACATAATTTTTATTACTCATAATCCTGATATTGATGTATAACTTTCTGATTTGCTCTGCAGCTACATTACGTGCTTTATAACAAACACCAACAATTAGGTCATTTGAGCTTTTAGCATTTACTTTTATCCATATAGCTTCTGCACTTTTATTATCAGTGAGTGCCCTTGCATGCAAGGTTTCTTTTACGTATACTACAACACCGCCTCCCTTCTTGCCTATCTGGTCCCTATGGAACAACATGCATTCTTCTGTCATTGTCACTCAAGCACTTCTATACATTTTTCCTGGAGAACAGCCCTCCCACCCTTGTCTACGTCGTTGATACCAACATGCAACACGACCACTGGATCCACCCTGGCTAGGGCCAAAAGTCTTTGCACGTGACCTGGAAGATCCCCTACCTGGGTACCAGACAGGCAAGAAATCATATAGAACCTTCTATCACGTGTGCACACATAAGTGTCTGCACCCCTAATAACTGAGTCCCCCACTACCACAACCTCCCTCTTCCTATGAGGAGGGGGTTCCTCGGTGCCCATGGGCCTACCTGCCTCCCCAGTCTTTTCCGGCTCTAAAGCTTAAAGCACCTAAAAGTGTGATGATGTCTCTGTAAAGTGTGTGTGCCCTTTCTTACATCTATCACCTGCAGTCATCCAGCTCTCCATTCTGTTCTGCATTCTCCCCCCTCCCTGTTTGTGGCATACCCATAATTTCCTTAAAAGGCATAATAACTTTTCTAACTCTGTGTTGTATCACGTGAGCACCAGATGCTCCTCGAGGTCACAAACCTTCACCATAATCACCGACTGACATCGCTTGCGTATGACTGGATGCAAGCATCCAAAAGAGCAAACATCTTGTCAGACTCATCATGACCCCCAAATGCCAGCTCCTGACAACCCAGGAATTGCATCACATTAATCAGCCTTTTCATAATCCCATGGCTTTTTCTTGCCATGCCATTGTGTTTGTGTCTGGCCAACAAGAGATACATGCGTTCGGTGATCAAACTATCAATTCCCACTAAGGTCACCTCTTTCAATTTTAAGAAGTATGAGAAGCTACACCCATCTCTCTGGGTCCATGAATTTACTGGGTGTTGGGGAGTTGGTCTTGTAGCCTGAAACCATGAGAAAATTGTGTCCCATATTGGTTCAAAACCATACACAGCATTTTGATTTTCAATATGGAGTGATTGGATATGTGGGACAGGTGCAAACCGTAATCCTTGCATTTACTTAAAAGTACTGCATGCACCCTTACCTGTGTTGTGTGTGTAATCCTGATGTGCTCTAGTGTTGTGTAAGGACCTACCTGTCTAGTGTCTAAACTCCCCATGTTTACCTGCCTTGGCCTCTGTGTTATTGTTGCTTGTTGTGTGGTCCTTCAAAGGACTAACACAAGGAGCAACTTCATACCTTCTCCTCTTCATTCGCTGCTGCTGAGATGCCTTGGTCTGCCCGGCGCTACAATATTATTTATTATCTCTGATCTTATTTCTTATCTCATCTCTTTTTTAAAATGCATATAATTATATTATTACCACTGGAATCACTGTTTTTGTTAAATTAATTTTGTTTTGAGTTGCATTTCCCTAACCCCTTTTCCCCGTTGGATATGTGTATTTTAGTACATGATTTTAATGAATGCAAGGGTTTCAGGAACACATCGGTTGCTTTGTAGCAGGACTGAATTGCTGCATGTAAATTTCTACAGAATTCCAAATACAGTTTTAGTTTTTCCCCAGTAATTAAATAATCATTTCCTTTAATTGCCGAATTGCTTATCAGTACTCTGAGGCAGGCCATAACAAATTGCAATTTATTCCACTGGCAAAAAGTATAAGTGCCCCAGGGAAATGGTTTGACAGAAAGTTTGTGTTTATGTTCATTTTAATTCACAGCACTTATTTTATTGAAGGATTCTCTGTTAGAAAATGGATCTGCCAAGTAAACAATTTTATGCAAGCTTGTATGTGCCTCTGAACTCACGGCGGTGCAGCCATTGTCGGTGTTGTCTTCCATAAAACATATTCTGCTAAGGACCCTCTCATTATGTAGCCAGTACTCTGTGGATTCCAGCAAATTATTGTTGCACAGCACCTGTGGAAAAGATAATAATACTGTCACACCCAGAACAGCTGCAAGACCAAGGTATTAATGAGCAAATTGATGTCTTACCTGTACTTCATAGATGTAACCACTTGCAATTGTCGGTGCTGTATTACACAGACTACATTTGCAACAACTTTAATACCAGATATAATAAAATTGTCATACTTGTGAACTACAAGTAATTTTCTGGACTCAAATTATAAATATTGGCAACCATATAATTTCTTCTAGAAAATGCAGAAACACAAAATTATTTTAGTATTTATTTTAGTATTCACACATTTTTTAACTGGACTTGCAATGGAACAAACCATGCAGAAGAACAAGTGCTTCACTTAGTGTATAAGAAATACTAATATGGCCTGAGAGTATTATTGGCACCTTGTAGAACAGAATCTTGATTCCAAAATCCAAGCCTTGTTTTCAATTCTCCCAGGTAACTGGTTTAATAATTAATGATTCTGATTGGCCATGGAGGCTTTACAGCCAGCGCACAGAAGGCTGGATAATCAGTAGTGCTTTGACATTAAAGACCATGATTTGAATAGAAGCTCTGTTCCAGAAGCACTTAAGTTTCAGCTGGTGGTTCTACTTTATGTGAGGACAGAACTCACCGTCGGTGACCTGGAGGTGCCTGCAGTATATATTTCAGTCATTCAACCCGCATGAATAGAGAGAAACACTTACTCTTCTGTTTTGTTCAATTGTGTGTATTACATTGAGCATAAAAAATAAGGAAAAAAACATAATTATCTAAATGAGGTCAGACACAAGACTGTAGTTATGCATGGACAATCTTCGGTGGTCCGGTTTCCAGCAGACATAATGTTATCTGCTATCTGGAAGTTCCATGGTACTTCTTTGGATTTGCTCACAACAGAAAACTACATCAAATGCAGCCAGGGACTGTTTGAATGGTGGGGAGAGTATATCGATCATCATCTATTGAAGACTCTTTGATACAGACTTATGTGGTCAGATCCCCTGGGGGACCCTCTGATGTAACATAGGCTTGAGAAAGAAATCAGCCAAAAAACACCTGAACCTGCCAAAAGCCTTCTAGAAGGACATCCTTTGCACTGATAAAGCTAAATTACAACTTTATCCGTTCCTAAGACTGCAGAAGACAAAATGAAGGTTTCAAAGAGAAGGACACCTTCCGTACAGTAAAACAGGAGCTTCAGTAATGGGGGTTGCTTTGCTGCTCTTGTCACTAGGTGCCGAAATGTTAATGGTGTTTTTTTTTCCAGCACATCTGAAAATAGGTTTGTAAAATGTGTATTTTTAGAGTTGATTTAACCATAAAATAGAAAGAATGACATTCTAAATGGTCTCAGATTATTGGTACTGAGTCTGTGCTGAATAAAAGCAAGTGTAGCACTTTGGGATAAATGTTTTCCAGATAGGTGAAATATTTAAAACATGTCAAGGCATGTCACAGTACTTCAAAAGGGGCTGTGAGGCCTGAGACCCCACGGGGTTAAACTTTTGCAAGATTTCATCAGGAACACAACAAGCAAGCCTTGTGTGTGATATCCGGGTCCATAATAAAGGTCATGGCTGTTTTAGCACGACAATAACCTAAAATACACTTGAAAAATTAGTGAGGAGTGTTTGAAGTGGCTACTAATGAGACCAGTTCTAGAACAAGGTGAGCAAGAACGAGAGCTACAAGAATGATTCTTGGTCTTAGAGGTTAGCTGAGCTGGATCTGTCTAACCTAGAGCTAAGGAGATAAAGGGGGAGCATGATCCAGGTATATAAGGTTCTAACAGGTCTCGATGCTGTTCAGCCAAATGGCTACTTCAATATTAGTTGAAATACAAATATATAAATAAATAAAACTTGTGGCCATAAGTGGAAATAGCAGGAGAACATTTTGAAATGAATTTGAGGAAGCACTTCTTTACACAGCATGTAGTTAGAGTATGGAATAATCTTCCTATTAGGGTAGCGCAAGCTAAAACCCTGGGTTCCCTTAAATCAGAACTAGATAAGATTTTAAGAACTCTGAGCTATTAGTTAAGTTCTCCCCAAACGAGCTTGATGGGCCGAATGGCCTCCTCTCTTTCGTAAATGTCTTATGTTTTTATGTTTGCATAAGAAGAATGAGCCAAAATGGGATATGCGAAAATTAATCCTGTGTGCCTGAATTTAAACTTGTACAAAAAGCAAATAAAATGCATTTACTATTGACCAAAATAAGTAGCAACTAACCTAGTGTGACTACAGAGGGTGACCGTGCGTAAGCCTGTAGCAGAGGGCTGCTCAGCTCACTTTAGCAATACATCTTAATGTCACCTGGATTACTAAAGTATGTCAACCTGGACTTAAACAGTTAATATAGCGATGCCAGGAAACAGATAGAAAAATGTAATTACATTTGGTGTAATTCACATGGGCATAATGTGTGTATCGTGATGACAGATTTGAGCTGTAAATTGCTGTAATCTCCAGAAGTAAAAAAAAATGAAGTGCCACATGTTTCATGGCTAATTTAATAAATTCAGAGAGAACTTCTGGAAAGGTACAAATAAAGGTAATGTTTGAAG
>JABFDZ020000040.1:17412017-17431731 GCA_019775955.2 Pollimyrus isidori | reverse complement strand
AATACAACGTTCAGTGTTGCTATTAGCAGAATTTTATTGACTCTTACAAAATACACTACAGCTATTTCAAATGCTTTTCAAAGTAGCACTACTGTACAAATTAAATTATTGAACTATGTACAATTCAAATATGCTATAATACTGTCTACATGTCCCGGCAAGCCACGGGAGCACGTGTATATAGTCCGGTGTATGTCTTGTTTATAGCCCATTTGTATTGTTTAGTGTAGGTACGTCTTGTGCAGTACGTGTATCTGGTTAATTGTCACGTATCCCTTTAACTGTGGTTGTACTCGGTTCTTGCCTGATCCTGACATGTCTTAGCCGTTATGTAATTACCCGCTGTGTGTGTGCCTTACCGTACTTAGTGTAACTTCCCCATGTTTCCCTGTTAGTGATGGTTTTCATGTTATTGTTGCTTAATTGTTGTGGCGTTACTTTAAAGAGTAACATAAAGAACAACGTTTTAATGCGCCACCACAGCTTTTCTTGGTCTTGGTCTGCTCGGCGCTTCAATATAGTAAAATATTGTAAATGAAATGAAGCCTGTTATAGTTTGCACCTGTAAACTATACACTTGGGTTTATCATAAGCTTTGATCAGTCTATATTTGTCATTGACAGTACATTACTTTCTTTTCTCCGTCATGATTTCTGTGCATGCAGCATTAGCCTCAGGTAGCTAGTCAGAAGCAGACAGGTTACCGTAAGGCAAAGTAGGCTTATGAAAATAAAGTAAAACAAAAAAAAAAAAATTATTGTAGTTTTAATTTTTTTTCTGTATGTTGCTATGTATAAAAAGACCCAAAATGAAGACTTTCAGTGGGCTACTTGATTACTATAAGCAAATATTTAAACAGAATTTGTATATGGATGATCCTGTGCCAAGCTTATTGGTAAATAAAAGCGGTTGGTAACTATATCACCATGATCACTTTAAGCGGGTTCCACTGTCTTTAAAATAGCTCATTTATCTATTTTTTTTTTTCATTTTATATACGTTCTCAAATTTTCGACAATGCTTACTCGATCAACCCTAACATAGACTCATTAGGTACACCTAGTACTGTAGTAGGACCTACTTTTGCCTTCAGAACCACTTCGAAGTAGACAAGCTAGACATTTACAAAAGTTTTTTCTGCACACCACTTGTACTGAGCTCATATTTTTGCACGTGTGGCTGCCCTGTTAGCTTGGAGAAGACAGGCCATTTTCCTCTGACCTCTGCATTACATTGTGGGAAAACCCCAGGACAGTAGAACCTCCACTTATGGCACAAAAAACACACCAGTGTTGTGTACAAGCCCAACTCTGTCAAATGTAAATGCCATTTTTATCTACTATGCTTGTGCATCAATGTGTCTATGTATGTTCTGATCATCCAAGCTCTCTGCCTTCCTTCCCACATGTGGGCACCATCTCGGCTGGAGTCTTAGTTCTGTCCCATGGAAGTGTGACATTGTGGATGTGACTTATGAGCTTAACATCATGGGTGCAAACTTTAATCTGCCACCCTACACAGGCCAGTGGGGATAACTGACTCTTTGATGGACTTTGGCTAGACGATGATCACAGTTCACACCTTAATAAGTAAGCAAAGCCACTCCATCTTTTTAAATAATGTTAGCATGCCCAGGGGGTTGGCCATCCAGTTGATCTTGGACCCCCAGAGGTTTGTAGGTTCCTGTCATCCATTGTCATCTGGCTTTTTTTCTTTCATTTCTTTGTCTTCCCTTCCCCCTGTTTTTTTTATATTCTGTCTTAACTATATCGTAATGTATCACTACATACCCATAGGGTGACTCTGCTGTGAAAGGCATTACATAAAAAAATAACTGAACTGAAATTGAACTCAAGACATTATCTTTAACAAATTGAGTCCAAGTGAAGACCAAAATCAAGTCCAAAGAGGGGCAGATCTGAGACGTGACTGAGTCCAAGTCAAGAAAAACACAAGTTAACCGTCACTTGCATGCACCTGAGGAATCAATCAAAATGTAGCATTCTAGACACAACTATGTAGATCTTAAAGGGCTAATCATATGCTGTCTGTGCTGTTTTTTGGCTGAATTAATCCTTTTATTAATTCTCTGGCATGTACAGTGGACTTTATAAAGCAAAATGGACCAGACATAATTTTCTGCTCATTGGACCAGACATTTTTTTCCTGCTCATTTTGATATATCTGCCATTTAATCGTACATAATGGCATTGATGGGGGTGGTACTGTGGCCCATTGTGTAGCTTCATACCTGTGGGGGGACTGAATCCTACTTCTGCTCTGTGGAGTTCCCATCTTTTCCGAATAGCATGCCCAGAGACTTGCGGTTAGGCAATCTGGTGTCTCTGAATCGCCTATAATGTGTGTCTTAAGCCCTCTGCTGACTGGGATAGGCTCCACCCCACCTTGGCCAAATTATCCAGGGTAAGTCAAAGGATGGTTTGGATGATCTAGAAGCCAGATTTCACAGGTCTAATTATGCCTTAGATTTAAAAAACAAACCCCTAAGCGGCAACAGTACAGTGTACTTTGCAAGGTGTGTTCAATTGTTCAATGTTATTTATTATTGTTATTGTTATTATTATTATTATTATTATTATTGACCATGCGTGTGTGTATTCGTAAACAACATAGGCTAGATTGGTATTGTGCGCTCGTGTAGCCTACTTACGAATGCATCGCAGTAAACACATGCATGTATACTTACAGGACAAACTTTATCCAGCAATAACTGCACAGCATTTCTAAAAAATGTGGTATCTGATATCTTCAGAAACGACATGTAATTTTAAGAATCGATTGAACAATCATATAAGTACTCAGATACTATATTAAAACATATTTAATAATATAGTTAATCGAATACGAATCGGACAACATAAGATTCCATTTTTATATGATGTTCTGTAATTTACGGAACCTTAATTTCGATGACAATCGACGCCTGAAATACGAAATACTGCTCGAACATCGCATACATTGTCATCTACAGTTAACAGTGGCACCTATCAAAACCACAGTAACATGTTTTGATGGATATTACTTTGAACTTTTCATTCACCGTGAAATCTAGTTAGTAATGCATAAAAGGAGTGTTTTATGTTGTATAAATTGCTATGTCCTTTAACGATCGTTTCGATACAGGAACCTGAAGTAATGATTTTCGCCTCTCCGACCTCCTAGGATAAATTAGTTTTCAAGGTGAATTAGCAAAGCATGTCATAGTGTTTGGCACTTCGTATGCAATCATAAATCTACAGAAATACCTACATTTAGAATACCACGCGGGTATTAGTTTTCTAATATCGCCGATATCTTGTACTTCAGGGAATAATAACGCGAGCCAATGCCGGTAGTAAGCAGATCCATGTTATCTAACTCTAACAAATAAAAATGGTATTAAATTATATATGGCACGTACCAGATATTAATAGTAAATAAAAATTTTCTCACATACCTCGGCGTTTTGAGAAGGTGCTTAGCCCCAGCCATCCCGTCAGATAACCAGAACCAGAAATAGGGTAGTAATATTCTCGTCGATGACGGCGATGAAGGCTCTAGTCACACTGGTTCGGGAGACACGCTTCTGCCCTGAAGCACATCCCTGATTCAGGAGCCACAGCATTCATGCAAGCGCTCCGTGTCTCAGAAATTTGGGTTTCTAGATCATCAGCACAAGCGGTTTATGACGAAATATAAGACTGTCCAACATTAACGATAAAGATCCAACTTTGTGCACCAATGATTTATCCTATTACACTAATATCAATTTAAAGCAAAGATGTGCCCCTTTTTCCCCAAGACAAAAATACGTATACGTATAGTTTGTATATTTTGCACAATAGGTTACTTTTTAAATATGTATTTATTGCAATGTTAATGATGACGGTAAAAGCTTTTTGTCGAAATATATTAGCAACTTAATTTTCTAAATGTATTTGGGCAATCTTCTGATAAGGTAAAGCGCCATACTAAACAATGAAGCACCAGATATACTTTCCTGAGGTCGGGATCGACTAGCACACTCGTAATCCTTGCTCTGTTTTCTCGGCAACTTGACCATGTGATATCCGAAACAGGGCTGTTTATAATAGCCTAATGCCGATAATCTGACACTGTATCTGGCAGTGTAAGTATCCACTGTTTTGGTACAAAGCGCCAATGGAACGGTGGTCTAAATAGCGACAGTTAGTACTGTGTTGTTAGTACCGTCTTAAATGTTTTTTTACAGTTATATTACTATTAAAAATATTATTAAATATGGGTTGCTTTAAAGTAAAGATAAAATTATTTATTTATTAACATTTAATGCAAACTCTCAAGTGGCACAATCCTTTCTGTCTATAAAAAAGCAATTTAATAAAGCCCATTAAATAGTCCTTTATATGTTTCCAGGCACAGTGACAGAGGAGCAATGTATATGACATATTACTTGCTTATCTCATTCTTACCTTCTGGATATTTGATGCAGTGTGATTTAGTTTCATCAAAGGGTTTTACACCTCATTAACACCCTTGAATGTGAGACCTGACTGAAACAGGGATTAATGCTTCAGTCCTGAAGTGTACATTTTGGTTTGTTTATCAGTGCTGCGTTCATGCGATATCAAGGACCAGCAGGACATGGAGCAGAGAGTCACGAAACACTCACGGAGCATGAATACAAAACCGAACTTGAGATCAGACGTAGGTGTTGGGCCTTAAAAAGACAAGTTATCAGAATAACCAACAAGGAAAGCATTAGTGTGCAGCTATTTTGACAAAAGCAATAAGGAAGAAAAAAAAAACCAAACCCACGCAGAAATATCTAAACAATGAAGTGAAAAAACAAAAAGAGGCTACAGTGATTGTGTCCCCACCCCTCCAGCGTCGCTCCTTCGCTTTAACACCGCTCCCCTCTGCCTGCCTCTCTCTCATTTCATCCTTGCACCCCTCCTCTCCATTTCAAGCCCTGCCACTGCCCCTGCCTGAACCTCCTATTCCCGTCTTGCCCTGCCCCCCATTGTCACTAGGGACCACTGTCATCATGGCCGTACAACTCTCCGCACGCCTGTCTGGGTTAGGCTCCCACTCAGCCTTCCTCCTTGGTGTCCTCCCACATGCAGGAAACAGCATCTTTTAGAATCATAAGTATTAGAGCTGCTTCAGTCTGACCAGCGCTATCGTGCTGCTTCTCCTAATCGTCCTCTCCCTGGATCTCTCTTAGCTATGCGTTACTAAAATTCATGTCATGTTCTGGCTCCTCATGATGAGAGAACCTTGGAAACCCTTTTATCATGTGGTAATATATTTACTACCCAGCTACTTATATTTACTCACCCAGTTGATTTACAAACCTTATGTAGCCAGTATCTTCCATTCATCCATTTCCCATAGCTGTATATGCACCATGATTGTGGTGAGCTTAACCCTTTCCAAGGAAACACGTGACTCATTGGATAATACACTGGTCCTTCTATGCTCCACATCCATATGGTCGCATGCCCAGAGAAGAGCAGCCAAGCCCACCAGAGGGCGTGAGGGATCTCTGAGACACATCAGCGTTTTAGAAACTTCTATCTCAAGACTCTGCCCCATGAACACATCTGTTAACACTCTATCTTAAAGTTCTCTGGGATTTGAACTCAGTGGTTGGATGCTTTGGATCTGCATGTGTGCTCAGAACCCCTGGTGACACACAAGCTACATCCACAGAAATGAAGGCAGGATTCGAACCGAAGACGCTGGATGTGTGAGACCAATAACAGTGAGCATGTCATGAATTTTTGGCTTTGCCGTTTCCACTGCCGTCGTAAACGTCCAGTTCTGCATGGGTGACATCACCTACAAAGATGCAGATACACAGATACAGAACAGGCCGTGTACTCATTCTAAATGCCTATGCCAAGCCAGAGCTTCATAGGTTACTCCAAAATAAAAGTCAGGCGGTGCCTCTTGTGCTGCCAGGGTTTGCCAGATCAGCTGGAGATATGTATGGAGAAGTAAGTAGAACTACAGCTGACAAACCCGGTACCCATATGTCTGTGTGTACATTGGGGTGTATGGGAGTATAGTATAAACAGCCCATTAAAAAGATTTGTTACTGCTTGAGCTTATCTTTAAAGGCTTAAGTGGACTGAATATAATTTCTTTTGAATTTCTAGACTAATGTAGTTTGGCTTTCATCCAGTTATCATGGAAAGACACATTTTTCATAACAATCTGAATATGGATTTTAGCAGAACAATGAGGCCACACTATTTGGTGAATGAATAGTGCAGCTGTATTATGAGTATTGCTATTACTGTAATTGTAAGAGGAGCAATAACTGCATATTGTACATGTTGTGTAGACTGCCTATATTTCAGAGCAGCATAATGGTGGCAAATATAGCAATGCATGAATGTTTACTATAACGCACCAAAAGGCTAACATTATAATCATGGACCCCAGGAAGTAAGGCCTCAAATACACTTACAAACACATAATTAATCATATTCACAATAAAAGAACCATTGGCTCACTGCCAAACATGTAAAAATGCCAAAATAATACACACACTCAGGATAAAAAAAGCTGATCCACGTATTGGGAGCTTGGGCTATACTGTGAGGAGCTGAAAGTACAATGCTGACATACTCCTGAAACAGCACCCCCAGAACCACCCCCCCCCCCCAACTGCCATGGCCTCCAACAGAACAGGCCAGTCTGTATGTGACACACATGACACACATTTCAATCCATCGAATTTCAATTCAGTTTATTTTCACGTAGCACCTTTCCCAACATGTTTATCTCAGTGTATTAAATATAACACACCGCAACTGGCTGGCCAACAATGAACAGGCCGGAAAGTGTGAATTTTTGTGTATTCCTATCTTTTTCCCAAGCCATCCACACATCACCGCTTTCTTCAGCATCTTGCAGATCAGCCTCCAGTCCTTTAGTGGTGAAACGCTCTGCATGTGTGAGGCACGAGCTCAGTTAGCGTCTGCCCCTGCTACGTATCGTATATGTTTCTGTGCTATCAGTGGAGCTGGCAAATTAGCATGTGGGCAACAGCATAAACAGAGTTGGGTATTATTGCTTGCACACAGTTGCAGAGAAGCATGCATTTAGCTGTACCATTTTAAGGTAGGGTACACATACAATTTAGTGTATGTTTTTAATTTTTTTTTATCATCAAATACCTCAAACTATGATATTTTGGGCCTGTATACCAATGACACCACATCCAAAGAATTACTTTTTTGGCATAACAGATATTGTTAGTGCGGAAATTCAGTCCTTGGTTACAAAAAAATTATAACGAGATTTATAAGATTTAAAACTAACATTTGAAAGCAAACAATATGTCCTATGACTCCCAATTCAATTATTGGTTCTAATAGGCAAGATGCTCATTTCTGAGGTCTTAGCAGATATAAGGGTTACAAAATAATGTGCTGCTAAAATACTAGCCATACACAGACAAGAAGGCCCTGGACAGAGCACACAGTTAGAGTCAGCCACAAAATGGAATGCAAAAGTCATTCTAATTAGCATGCTGCAAATTTATTAACATTCACAATTATTGTTGCCTGTCAGTCAAGGTGATATTGCTGATGATTTGCTGCCTAATAAATTAGAACAGACAGACTGGTTCAGAGAGCTACCTTTTTAAAAAAGCCACAGTTTAAGATCTTAGTCATGCTATACTATCAAAAACCAATTCTGTGTTCTCATTAAATCCATGTTAAGATTTTTGATTTAAAAAGAATCGGAGTCAGTACTGTGATGTTTGTGTGAGGCGGCGAGGTCAGCCCAAGGACTGCAGGTTTATTTAGCTTAGTTTATTCTCTTCTTGCCACTGTAGTACAGCGGTGACCTTATAAAATAACACTGCATGTCTCACATGACCATATGTTCATCATTAACATTGTCTTAGTAACAGAACTATGTGATTGTGCACATTTGTAATATGTGTTTATTAGTAATTACTAGGCTAATTAACACAGGAAAAACCAGTCTTGTTCATTACTGGTCTTTAGAAGGCATCCCCTTGGACATCTGGAGCCACAATGATAAACACAGTCATGTAAAGGTGAAATGATGACAGCTGCAAATTATTTCTCTCTTAAACTTTTCCACAAAAACAGAGAAGGTTACTTAATTAGTGCCACACATACTTATACTGATAGCCCTTTCTGTAAACGCCCCTTTATTAGGGTACTGCTTCCTTTTTTCAGCGAACAGGGCGAAATAAGGAGTACAGACAAAATGTACAGAAAAAAATAGGAGAGGCAGCCATCGTGGCCTGAGGAGCAGAAAGTGACCCTTCAGCCAAGCACCAGCAAACCCGAACTGGAGACTGAATAACACACAGATCACTGATTCTTCTGTTTATTTTTTTCTGTCTCTTGACTCACAAAAGAAGCTACGTTTTTTTCCCCCCCCCAAGGCAAAAATAGGAAAATCATTTGCATGGTGTTTTGCTTGTTTGTGCAAATTTCCTTGCCTCAGTGAATTATTACATACAGATGCTGACCAGCAAAACAGAGACAACAAAAGAGAGATAAAGATAGACTGCTGAGCTTCCCATGAACCACATCAAAAAACAGAAAGCCTACACTTTAGTTTATGCCATATGTCAAAAACAGAGAATCTGCAATGTACAGTGCAGTGCAAAATATTTCCACACCCATACATTTCCTTTAGAGAGGAAACAGCCACTCAAAAAGAAGCACTGTTATAGCCAGCAATAGGGTCTTAGACAACTAGAAAGCAAGTAAGACCAAAAGACTGTTTTATCTTGATATTAAAAGATTTTTCTTTTGCATTTATAATTCCTTTAAAGGTAATAAGGTGACTAAAGTAAAAAGTAACAGACTTCTACACAAGAACCAGGTTGCAAGTAGCTACACAAAGAAGACTTTTCCAGATGAATGAAACACTGGATGTATAAGGAAAGAGACACTTTGGTATAATTGTGCTGTTGGTGTCATGTGGAGACCCTGTAACACTTCATTGGTATAAAGAGGAACAAGTGAGACACAATTGGACAGTTGTCCTACTGGTGCTTTGGTCTTCCCTCAGTGCAGTAAGCCATGGCCACAGAGACATAGTGTTTCTGTGTAGGGAAAGGGGGTAAGCACATCCACCAGACTGTCTCCACTGACAGCCCACCCGGAGCTGCAGTAGATGGTTATGGGGGGTGGCTCAGTATGGGATGGTGCAATGGCTTCCGAAGTGCAGAGTTCACATTCCCACCTAAAACGTGCCCAGTGGAAGAACTGTTCATCTCCATACTGTCTATCTCATAGTACATTATAACAGACCAGGTAATGACTGGTGGAGCTTCAAAAATATGACTGTTTTTGCAAGAATTGTGGAGATCTGTGTCAACACAACAAGCTTATCAAATGGATCATATTTGTTTTGACTTATCAAAACAAAGTTCCGGAAATGGTGTTTGAGGGAAGTCATCCCACATTTGAGGGAATGTTTTAGGCCCTAAAATTTAGGGAGAAAAGTGGAACCAGTGAGAACAGCCTTTCTATCCATCTGCATTCAGCTGATGACGACTAGCAGCACAAAGCAGAGTTTTCTCAAGGTAGTGTGGAGCCATGTAGGATGTGGTGAAAGCTTATGAGAGAGACTTCATTTCATCCCTATTGTTGTGATCTGTCGGTGGTCGAGTGGCGAAAGCAGGAGTGAAAAATCACTTTCAGATTCTATACCTCAAAGCTTTATTTTCATAAGAAATGCTTATTAAACTTTACAAATTCAAATAAATGAAACTAAAACAAGTGAATAAAACCCCAACTTCAACTAACCATTAATATATATTTTTTTAATAATAATAGGTGCCGCAAGTGAAGGAAAAATATGTAACAAGACACCTTTTTTGACTTGTCACTTGAAATTCTATTTCTTGTTTCATCTACTAATCTTTACAAATTCAAATAAATAAACCTAAACAAATAAATAACACCCAAAATACAATTATAATAATAGCTATAAATAATATATTCTTTAAAATACAGTGGTACCTCGTTTCTCAAACTTAATCTGTTCTGGACCCCGGAACGAATCCTAAAAAGTTAAGAGTTCTGATTGAATTTTTCCCATCAATTGGTTCCTGACCCCCCAAAATTACACCTAAATATGTTTTTTAGCATTTAAACACAAAAGGAACAGGATAAAACAAGAGCATTTTGTTATTAATGGCTTCCAAAACGATCCCAACATTATCCCTGTCTTGTCCCAATTGTCCACTCCCGTGTGCCACACCCCCTCGTTAAACTTGTGTGGAATCCCCATGTGATCAGCTGTTTCTGGTTGTTGTCATTAGTCCTCTGCATTAAATCCACGTTTCAGTTTGCTTCCCCAGTCCAGTTGTTGGGTGCGTTCAACTTGCTTGCAGCTCTGGCTTAAAGCAACACATTCTGATTCTGACTCAATGCATTACAGTTAGATGCATTGCGACCTCTCACCATGACATTGGAACTGCCACCATGACAACATACCTTTGCTCTCATTAGCTAAAGAGTTTAGTTACACGCATGACGTTTGTATCCCAGGCAGTTCCGATGTGTATTCTGCTATTTCTCCCAAATATCATGTAAAGCAGTGAGAACTGGCTTTGTTAATTTAAAATAAAGGTAAAATAAAGTTTAAATAAATTACATAAATTCTCTAAATGTACACGTAAGTCAGTGGTTTATTTATTGTGAGTTACAGTAATGCTGCACTGCTTTATTTGATTACTCGTCTACGTCTGTGAAGAAGGCATTCAAGTAAGAACTGCATTGTAGTATGACTCATTTCCTGGCACGTACAATTTATATTAGGTCACGGTTCGAATTCCGATATTCAGATTGAATTGTAGGTCAAACTGGTTTGTTCAACTTTCAAGAAATTCAAGTTCTACTGAGTTTGAGAACCGAGGTACCACTATAATAATAGGTTCAGTAAGTAAAAATGAAAGAACAAGGCACATTTTTTACCTTGGCAACATATTATAAAACAAAATGCCAAGTTTCACTTTATGAACAGAAGCATTTCTGCCTTGTCAACAGAAATTCTATTTTTTCTCTCATCTATCAAATGTCCAGCCAAGCAAAACAAGACTTCACTCTCAACGCTTGGGGCAGAGAAGTAGGCTCAGGCAAGTGATGCAAGTGCAGGGAAATGATCTTTGTTGATATTTTAGTAGTTCAAGGCATTTTCACCTCTTCTGCTGGGCATCTCAGAGAGTTGCTTATACTAACAAAAGATAGGACAGACTGCTGGCTCGTAGATGGCTTCAAACATGCTTTGCTAGCACCTATCGCTTTGCTAGCTTCTTCAAACTGAGCGCGTTCACTGGGGTGATGTGTGTTTAAATGTCTAATCAAATTTGTTGAACGTCTTTGTATTGTTTCCCCACGGTGTACCTGATCCTTACACTTGCTGCAGATAGCAAAATTTGCGTCCACTTGGCTCACGTTGAAGAATTTCCAAATTACAGACTTTTTTACATGTCTGAAACTGTGCGTGACTGCGCATATGATTTATTGCACATGCGTAAGATGGGTTTGTAATCGCAAATGCGTGAGACTGATCAACTGAACACCAATCAGGCTGAAAATTAGTCCATTACGATCGCTGGCTGATGAATTGGTGCATTGTTAACGTGCACCGTAATTAAGCGCATTAAGCTAATGGATTGGAGTGCTCAATGTGCTTTTGCCATTTTAGATTTTTAGTTTTGCCGACTGTGAAAGACTCAAAGGATTAAGATCGATGTCTGTGTCACAATGTGACAGTTTGTTTAAAGAGGATGTTACAGTATACTAAATAGGACTGTTATTGTTATGTTAGCAGGTTGACAGCTGGCCTCACCCATGCAACATACTATACTATACAGGGAATATACAGTATATGTTTGCAGTGCCAAATACAGCCATACTGTTACTGGCCACCGATACAACAGGTATTAATATTAAAGCTTATAAGGACAAAGATCCTGTCTAGGAGCCTTGTGCAAATGGTGGGCAAATTACAGTGATTATGTAATGTTCTGAACATACTGGAGAAGAAAGCATGATTGTGAATTTTCATTTAATGTCATGTGCTATAGCTCTATTCCACTACTACTGTAAGATACCCTTTTAAAATGAACCTCTAAAGAGATAAAAGTTACAGAGGTGTGCTCAGTGTCTTTGAGAGCCCATGTGTTGCTAAACTCCTTAAACAGACTAGCTTAGGGCTTATTTGGATATTAAAACAACAGTGTAAAAAAATCCCTCATGTACCAAAGATGATACCTAAATACTTTCACCTTCGCAGCTCCAAAGTTACACAACAGAGAGACAAAAAATCTTGTAATTAATTAAAATTCTGTCTGTTGCAACAATGCTATTACTTTTTTGGTTCTTATTCTTAAACATTGGTGGCACAGTGGTTAGCACTGCTGCCTCACAGCTCTGGGACCAGCGTTTGAGTCTCTGTCATTGTTCCATATGTGTGGAGTTTCCATGACCATGTGTCATTCTGTGGTTTCATCTGGGTGCTCTGGTTTCCCCACAGTCCAAAAACATGCTGAAGTTAATAGAAGTTATCAAATTGCCCCTAGATGTGAGTATGCCCTGCAGTGGGTTGGTGGCCCATCCTGGTTTGTTCCCTGCCTTATGCCCACAGGCTCTGGGCCCCCTGCAACCCTGAATAAGATATGCAGTTGCAGAAAATGGATGGGGAAGATTCCTAAATGCACATTCAAGCTCCTTTCTGGCCCTATAATTTATGTGGCAACAAGTTATGTTATGATTAATAAAACATAGCTGTGGAGATTACGGTTCATGAGTCACAGCTACTACAAGAAACACCTGTGCACAGTAAGAGGACATTCACATGGACCCCACAATCCTGTCCAACACCCAGTCTATACAAGCATTGAACAGAGTAGGAGCAGAAACATACTCCTGGCAAAACCCAGAATAAACTGGGAAGAATGCTGAGGTTCTCCCTCCACTCTGCAAAGCACTCACAGTACCAATGTACCGCCCCATGATATCCAGCAACTTCAGGGAAATCCTGCAAAGTCTCAGGAAGTCCCACAGGGAAACTTGATCGATGGAAATAAATAAAAATTGACAAAGACTGCAAAGAACCTCTGCTGATATTCGTGCTTGCATTCAATGAGAACTCTCAATCCCAGGATATGGCCGATACACTTCTTAGGCATAAAAACAGACCGGGCAGTGATAGGCAAGCAAATTATCAATGATCCTGTTAAGGAGGATTGTAGCAAGGAACTTACCCAGCACTGAAAGCAGTGTTATCCCACTGTAGTTGCTGCAGTCCAGGCAATCACCCTTCCCTCTTCAGATAGGGACTACAAGTCTGGTTTTCCAGTCATTTAGGACACTTGACTCCCAAATGGAAGCAAAGATTTCTTGAAGTTCTAAGAGGACAGCCTTACCACCAGTCTGAATAAGTTCAACCTGGATACCACAGATCACCGTGGCCTTCCCTACCCCCAATGGATTCACTACCAATGCAATCTCAGTGAGAATGGTGGTTCACAGCTAATTTGAGGATCAGGCTCAAGAACTGTGGACCCAGAGATGTCCAAAAGGAGTCGGCCCAGCAGGTTACAACTGCAGTGTCATCTGTAAGGACCGTTCTTTCACCCACCTTGACTGCAGGACTCAAAGGACCAGATCCAGTTGTGCACAATGCTTTGATTCCTCTGTATACAGGACAGGGTCACTAGACCACAGATGGTGTGTCACCTGCTCACAGATTTGTCTAACAATGGCCTCCTTATCTGCCCTCAGAGCCCTCACAACCATCCTACTCAGTTCTTCCCACATCATATTGGAGTCAAGAGTCACACCTAAATCTCCTAGTTCCTCACACAAACTGTGTGCCGACTCATCAAAAACAGCTTGATCTTGCAGCCTGGCCATGTCCAACCAAGTAGGTGGTAGCCTAATGGATTTAAACTGAATCTTCAGAGCAGCAACAACAAGTCTGTGGTCAGAATTCACAAACTGGGCGGGAACCTGCCTACAGGGATGCACTGACTTTCCTTCACCACGCCACCAGTATTCAGGGTGTTGGAACCAGGAACCAGCGACCCACAGCCCCGGGTCTACTACAAAGTCAAGAGACATGGAGCCACTCTCATCTGGGTCTTCAGACCCATGGGGACCGACACAATCCTCATAGCTAAGCCTGTCAGTGCCAGTGGTCACCTTCTGGGCACTCATAAACCACTGAGCAAAGATGCAAGTAAAATGTCTCCCTGAGCGAGACATCACTTACCGCGGTTGAAGCATATAATGAGACAACAGACAAGGCACCCAAGGAGTGTCTTAGTCTGCAATTGAAGGAGTGATATCAGATGGTGACATCGGACACCATCAAGATGAGTCATTCCGCTACAGCAACAGCTAGTCCATGAGTATGGCAGTAATCAGACCTACCAAACCAAAAATAGGTATACCCACCCACAGAGATCTGGTCATTACCCGGTCTGCGTACCGCAGAGAGTATAGGCACCAAAATGTGGAGTTTCTGAAGCTCCCTTGACAGAAGAGGAAGATGGTCATCTTGCCGGAGAGACAAGACGTTCCATGTGCCGACCCGGATGGGCCGCCTCAAACTGGGACCCAAGAGCCATGCAGCAGGCAATGCCTCAGCACCACACCAGCCCCAATCCCCAACAGGCCAAACCCTATTAGATTTCCAATTGTTTCGACTTGTCCCTGGGGCTCCCGAAGCCTTTCCCCCATCCCTTAATGGTGCGTCCAGCCTTCCTGTGGGCAGCTGCAGCAGAGCTACTTCCATGGAGAGCAGAAGGGTATCATACCTGTTTATTCCAAGCTGTTGTGAGTTGTTTAACAATAGCTGGAATGCCAATCTTGCCAGCAACCTCACAAATTTTCCCCTGCAAGTTGGACGATCCCCTTGCAGGGCTGAATACAGTTTAACGACATACCCAGGGCAGGCAGACTTACTGTAAGATGCTCTGTAAATATAAAATAATGGCTAAATAATAATAATGATAGACATGTTATTGATACCTATTGGGGAGATTCCCTTTATGCCTCCCTCACCTTGTTTTCTGTGAGCAAGCTAGCTATAAAGAGCAGCCACCCATGGCAGCATTCAGGAAGTTGGGGGTTAAGTTCTTTGCCCAAGGACCGCAGATGTGCCGAAGTTGGCCTTGAACCAGCAAGATTCTGATCACAGGTACAAATGCTTAGCCAACTAAGCAACATGCTGCCCCTCAACAATAAGAAAGAAATTTACATTTAAAAATGTAAAAAATCAGCAAATTGTTGTTAATTATTTTCATATAACTGCAAACTTCATTGTGGTTTATCCCTTACATGTCATTCAATACTCATCAAATGAGTGTACAGTTCATAAAGCAACTACTGAAATAATGCCACTTGATTTTTTTCCCCATCTGGATGGCTTGAAATGCATGCACTCCTTGTACTCATCCTGCTAGCACTGCAATCACACAGAACCCTGGGGGGCCATTTGGGTTTATGACCCTCTGCTACCTCACCAAGTGCTGGCCTTTTCATTTTCATATTGCTCTGCAGGAATGTTCATTTCAAATGATAAATGCCATGAATTCATTATTCATGGGGAGCCATTTACCATAACAATGTGATCCATCTCTAAGAGTGGAGGAAAACTCCTACTCGCAACAACAACTTTACTGATGTTACTGGCCATAAATTTATGGAAACTGCCACTAATGCCACTAAAACCAAAACAAATTCTTCAATGTAACTCTGTTTAAAGCTCACAGCATGGATTCTTAATGCCTAGGCTACTTGAAATGGTAGCTTTTGCTAGATGTTATTCCAATATTCCAGTTTTATCTACATATTGTGATAAAACACTTCATGAAAGACAAGGAAGTAATCGATAATTAATAATAAATAGCTGTGTAAATTATTAGTTTTAGTGTTATTAGAATTTTTGTTTAAAAGAAATTTCTCTCACATTTAACACTGCAAAAATCAATTAGAGTGAGTAGTAGATTTAAAGTTTTAATTATTATAAGTAAAAAATTAATCAGTTCACATAAAGTTCTTTAGTTTCATCTAAAAAAAATAAAAAGTCAAGAAACGGAAAGATTAGATTTCAGAGGAAAACATGTCAATATAGAAAATAGGTTGGTATAGTGTGTACAAAGCAATTAACTGTATTTCCTTCTTTCACTGTTATAGTTCAAAACACTTTTTAACTCTAAAAGCTCTTTCAAGAACTATAATTTGGGATTCGGTTTATTAATACTTGAAATGAATATTTTACTTTAAACGTCCAGGTGTTTTGAATGTGATATATACTTTTTAAAAAAAGAAATAAAGTAATTATTTATAGTGTTATAAAACCAATACATTTGAAATGTTTTTACTGAAAGTCCCAAGACTTTCTGCGAGCACTGTATATGTTATGTTTTTTATGAATTTTGTCAATTCATTAATATGCAAGACATTTCAGTAGCACAGTCCAGACAGCAGACATATGTCTAGCCAGCATTTACCTGACACACACATGTGATGGCAGCATATATGTAGGAGCATATATACACTTTGGGAAGATGGCGAACAAAACCGGACATCTTGCTTAGCTGGCTAATTTGTCAGATATAAGGCATCGCAGTTTAAATAAACTTTATCTTCATTCCCTTACAATTAGCTCAGACTGCCTAAAATTTGAAAAGTTATCCAGCTAAGCAATAAGCCCTGCTTCATGATACAGGCCCCAGGTTGTAATTACCTCAGATTAGTTTTGGCTGCAGATCAAAACTGCCCTCACATAGGGGTTTTGCCAATTAGCAAACAATTTAAGTGTCAGACAGACATGTGTGCTATGTGGGAGAGAATCTGGCTGCTAACTAGCTAGCTGGCATCTGTTTCACAAGAAAAGTAATGTAAATAACTGTAATGTCACAGAATGCAACTAGAGGTATTTCTTCCAATTTTTTTTTCAATTGCTCTTTTGTGCCCCCTAATCAAATGGCACCCTAGCCAGAGGCGGGAACACACGGGTGGCTGGGGGTGGCATGGTCCACCCTGCCTGGTCTCCCCCAACAGAGCTGTCAATCAGTTTGTTAAGTTAGAGTAGCATTTCAAACAGTTGGGCTGAACTCCAGCCTTCTCTGTTTCAAAGCCTGTTGGACTACTACTAAAGCATGAAGACAAAAAGTAAACAGTCATTTGCAATATTTAGTGTTTAATGATTCGCAAATGTTGACTTGTGGTTGACAAGTAAGTTGTATAGCATTAGCATAGCGCCGCTAAGTTATAGAGTTCAGCTACACTGAGCTTAGCATGCTAATTGCATGACTAGGGCAAATTAGTTTTCACCCTAAGCCAGTAGCGTCACAAATGTTACATTTAGCAGCCTCAAGCTTGCGTGTTTTTGAACTAAATATTTCTGAAGAGTATTTTAATTAGTGAGAGTTGTTTTAAGTGAAAGAATGCTATAATGAAAAATTACGTGTGATATCTAGCCTGTGTGTTTCAGTTTATACAGTCATTTTTCTGGCCTAAAGTAACCAAATCAAACAATGTGCACAATTTCTATAGGGACAGACACTTATAGGGAGAGAGCACGATTAGGATGAAAAGGACTCAACTTTTTCACCATAAAAAAATGTATTCAAGGTACTTGTCCACTGCATAAGCCTTGCATGCTAAAGAGAAATAAGTGTATTATTTAGGTGAATAAATATTTTAATTTTTTATAATTGGGCTACTGTTCATTACAATGTAAGACTACAGGGCATTTAAATAAAATTTTCATTTTAGTGTGCCACCCTTCTACATTCTGTGCCCCTGTCTGGACCCCCCAAAAAACAAATTCTAGTCCCGCCTCTGAACCTAGAGGGTCGCCAATGTCACCTATCGGGCAGGCCAGTGCAGATGTCAACACCTGGCGACCCTATATGTGGCAGTCCTCTACATGTCCTATCGCCTGTGGACTTGTTTTAATAAACCCTGTTACGGCAAGCTGGAGAATGGAACTAGAACATCCAAATCCATCAGCACTCTTCAAAGAATGCAGATGCTCCCTCTTTCATTAGTCACTGCCAAAACTTGTGTTTCTTCGCAGTCCATCAATCCTAACTAGACTTGTAGTCAAGACCACCTAAACCAAGACCAAGACACTACCAGAGGGTATCGAGACCAAGACTAAGACCAAAAAAAGACTGAGACCAAGACAAAGTTGACCGAGACCGAGACTGAAATAAAAACACTCCTTAACTTTTGTGTGCTGTTGAAGACTGACATGACAGGTACTGACTGGTCCCAAAGTCATCTGACAAAACAGTGAACACCTCCAACAACTGTCTAAAGGATGGGAAACATGTAACTGATTTCAATTATACTTAATTTGTAGATGAAATTGTAACATCAACTTGAAGATGCACAATTATAAACTTGAAATTGCATCATGTCCCATTGTAGTAGTACTAGCAAAATGACACCGTATGATATCAACTTCTCTGAAATGGATTAGGCCTGGATTAGCCTAACCCCAATAATGACAACCATAGCCCAGCCTTAACCTCAGTAACCAAAGAAAATACATACAAAAATGGTCCCCACAATATCAAAATAACAACATTTTTTTTATCACATTGTAATTTAGAGCTAACACACAGACACACACAAATACTATGCGACATTGGACAAGCCTTCCTGACCTCTGTTTGCTTTCAGAACAGCCACAGTTTTTTGGGGGCACACGAAGATGTTGAAGGCATTACACATTCCTCCCTCAGCTGTGTGAATTGAACTTTCACCTGAGTTTATCTTGTCAGTTGATTTTGTAATTGTGTTATATGTAAAGTAAGTAAAATGATTGGAGCTGAAAGAGCTACATACTCCTGCTTTAGCTAAGTTTTCTCTTTTTAATGATTGTGCAAATGGGTCATGGATTAATTGACTATGTTTCATGCCATTTTTCTTTTTTTGAGCCAAACAAGAACAAGAAATATTACTACATGCTAATGCTCAACCGTGCTGCTGTGTAGCTCGATTAAATAGAGTATTACTGCCTGCAGACTGCAAAGCCAGACACTTTCCATCCTGGATAGAAAACGTTTAGTCCCCTTTGAGAAATAGAACACAGAGGTAAATTCTTGGATACTTATATCTAGTCCTATATTATTTTGCTTTCACAATTTGTACACAAGATGATTCTCATGAGCAAGAACTGGCACGTAAAATTCATACTGTACGATGGCACAATATACAGTGATCCTCTGCTATATCACGGATATATATCTCAATATACCTTTTGAGAAATCCTTTGTGAATTTTCGTTTCGTTTTAACCCCTAACGTGGCTCCCAAGCATCCTGCATCTTCTAAGTTTTCTGGTAGAAGTGAACCTAAGCACCAAAGGAAGACCTTGACCATTTTTACACATTTCATTAGGTATACAAAGAGAGAGAGATATGTGTGTGTGTGTGTGTATGTGTGTGTATATGTATATACACACACACATTACATATTATCATAATTATTATTACTATTCTGTTACTTATATACTTAGCCCAACATCCATATATCATATGTGTTTATAAAGTGTGTTTTAATTAATTTACATGTGTTTAAAGCATGTGGGAGGGGTATTTTAAGGCTAAAACTATAAGAAAGCATTCTTTAGAAATGTTGGCCCATATTGATAGGATAGCATCTTGCAGTTGATGGAGATTTGTGGGATGCACA
>JABFDZ020000040.1:17264013-17278666 GCA_019775955.2 Pollimyrus isidori | reverse complement strand
TCAACAGTAAACAAAAGGAACAGCAACAGATGTATGACATATGGGCTGATCTGCGAAATTAATATGAAAAGAAAATACTTTAAAAAAATGTTTTATTAAAAATTTGTGAACGCTGGCAGTGGAATTTACACAGGAAAATACACTTTAAAAAAAATTGATGCGGGCTAAATTCGCCACGCGGGCGGGGATGATAAACTAATTTTTTTTTTACTGGGCCTTACTTTGTGGATTTATTTATGCTTCTTAATTAAACTTGAGGGATGGCAGCTAAAAGTTACCGTAAGATAACGGTGAAGGTATTATTGTGAACTGTTTATTCGACACTGGAATCTGCATATGTAATATTTATATTCCATATTATATTTTTCTTATTTCTACTTTCAGGATCACACACACGCACAAGCATACAGTACAGAGCCTTGTTTCAAGCCCATTCAAATCTCCGGAGAACATATTTTTTGCGTTCTCATTGGATGCAACACAGCGGTCACACCTCTCTCACCAGTCAGTGATAGTAGGCTAGTTCTGCATGACACCCTAATTAGATTACTAATCCGAAGACTGGCTAAAGAGTTGAACTGCAGATTTAAAAGTTATCCTAAAAATCTGCATACACACTGGCTCTTTGCGAATAAGTCTGCCTACCTAATCTTTAGGAGAAGCAGCCACTATGTAAGACAGAGGCAACATTGATTGGGTACCAAGGGTGAATTTAGGACACCACAGTATGAAGACTCTGACAGCATTACAGGCATTAAGAGAAGAATGTTCTTCAGCTGTTTTCAGTATGTAAGGGTCACATCCAGTAATATCAATTTTCTCGTTATACTGTTTGCTTTTATGTAATGTTATTTCGATCACTGTATGCAGTGTACTGAATATGCCTGGTGTGACAATAAAGCCGTATTTCACTTGCACTCACTCCATTAGAATGATTGGCAAGGACAGTATAAAGGGTGAGTATAAATCGAGTATAAATAATGTCTTCAAGCTCTTTTAAAAAAAAAAGATTTGTTATGGTAATGAGTTTGTTAGAATGACCTATATACTCCATTTTGTGTTCTATATTATTTTAAGGATTCAATTTATAAATAGATATGATTGAAAGTTTTAATATTAAGTGTGATTAATCATCATTAATGTGAAAAAACTGTGATTGTTTTTTAATGATTGACAGACCTAATATAAATGTAAAAACCTGTCTGGCCTGTCAAAATTGTAACATGAGGCAGCTCATGGTAATACAATCAAACTTAAACCAATAACTACATTAAAATGTTCTACAAGTCTGTAGAAAGAGTGAAGAAGAACTGAAAGGGAAAGAATGAAGCGGAAGGATGCTAACAGTGCCATGTGGGAATGTGGTATGAGGATGTTGTGAAATCTGCAGAAACTGCCAATGTCAGCAGCAAAACTCAGAATGAGAAGGAGCTGTGGTATACTCCAACAGTTATCACAGATCAGCCAGTTCTCTTCATCTAAAAATATAAAATGCACATAAGACGACTAGGAGTTGCTTAAGTATATGTTTTGCAGTATCAAAAAACAGAAGCAACACATTATATGATGATATGTAAACACAGATCTGTCATGCCCCCTCATGAGGATACTGGTTCACTAATTAGCCTCACCAGGTCCTGGCTCTTTAAAACTGGAGCTACCTTGCACGCAGTGTGAGGAATTGTTTTTCCATGTGTTGGCATCCGGAGTATTTCTTGCTTGTTTCCCAAGTAGCCCTGACTCAACCTGCCTGCCATGTTCCCATCTGCTCCTGGTTTCCCCAAATCCCCGTGTTCTCTCTACTCCCATTCTTCTTCTACGTTGTCGAACTGACTTCCCCAGCTTATCTGATTCTCCAATCCGTGACCTCAACTACAACCTAGCCTCTTGATTCTGCCTTTGATTGCCCTAGACTGAATAAAACCTGCTTGCTCTGCACCTCAATCACTACTGAGTTTTCATGCCATGAACAAGATAGAATTGGCAAGCGTCCAGGATGAGCTGCAAGATGCCCTCGGTCAGAGTGACCAGTTGATCACCCTGGGCAACCAACTCCAGTGGGGAATTGCAGCCACCAATTCACTCCTGATTTCACCCTCACATTCATCTTCCATTATCCTTATTGCGGTAATGGAACGTATTATAGCCACGACCCAGACCAGTGTCAGCATTCCTTATACAGTGCGGGCTTAACATCTACCACCAGGAAATGTTCCAGAGTAATACTACTCGTGTTCATTTTGTCATCAGGCAACTGAGCTCTGGACCAAGTAGAGTCTCTTGCTTAGTTTGTTGATGGCTTTCCAGTGTGTGTTCAGGAATGTTTTTGATCACCCCGCTGTGGGGTGGAGTCTTGGGGATCGGTTACTCGATCTCCAGCAAGGGAACAGAACTGCCACTGACTTCACCCTCGAATTTCACACCATTGACGCTGCCCTGGATTGGCCGCCGTCTTGCCTCCAGGTCCTCTACCGGTGTGCCCTGATCCTTGAGCTCCAGGCAGAATTGGAGTGCTGGGGAGAGGTGCAGACATTCGATGAGTACGTTCATCTGTCTATATAATTATGGAGGATCGCTGACTGTGTTCTGGCTCCAAATCTGCCTACTCTCCCCTTACCTGAGCCAGAACCCATGAAGTTGGGTCAAGCCCCGCCTTTCCTGGCTAAATGCATTTATTGTGGTGAGGCAGGCCACACCCTGCACACCTGCCCTGTTTGCCCCAGCATGGAGTCACCCCGCCCCAGCCCAGGTAGGAATGCTAAACTTGCTCATCATCTCACCTACGCAGTTTGTTCCTATTTCCTTGTCCTGGCCCCAGGGTCAACTGGTAGAGAGAGCCTTGCTCGACTCCAGAACAGTAGGGAAGTTTGTGGATTCCTAGCTGGAAAAAAGCCACTGAATCCCTCTCAAACTGCTGCCTGCACCTCTAGCCCTAGAGCAGCTTCGTGATTCCCAAATCTTCACCGGACTTGATCTCCAGAGCACCTACAACTTGAACTACATCCAACCTGAAGATGAGTAGAAGACGTCTTTCATCACCACTAAGGGGCTACTTGAATATCTGGTCATGCCTTACAGGTTAGCTAACAGTCCTTTAATTTTTTTCCAAGTGTCATGAACATGTCTTCTCTTATTTGCTGAAAAGGTTTGTGATTGTCCACATTATTGATAACTTGGTTCACTCTGCTTCTCTCCAAGAACACGTCTACCACGTTTGGACAGTGTTGCAGCACCTCTGAGCAACCTGTTCATTAAAGGTGAGAAATATGAGTTCCACTATACCAGCCTCAGATTTCTTGAATACAAGACCTGCCCTGGAAATGTGAATATGGACAAAGGGAAGGTGAAGGCCATCCAGGACTGGCCCCAGCCTTGCACAGTAAAGAAGCTATAATGTTTTCTGGGCTTCGCTAATTTCTATCGCTGGCTGATACGAGGGTTCAGCCCAGTGGCTGCCCCTCCCACTGCCCTGCTACAAGGTCATCAGACCATGTTCAGCTGGAACCCAGAAGCAGAAAAGACACTCCAATGCCTCAAAGACGACTTATGTTCAGCGCTGGTTTCGCAACAACTCAATCACACGTTGCTCTTCGTTGTTGAGGTAGATGCCTCTGAGATAAAAGTAGGAGCCGTGCTCTATCAGCATCAGGGGTGAGAAAAGTTGCATCCCTGTGGTTTCTTTTTCAAGAAGCTGAACCCTGCAGAGAGAAACTGCAGCGATAGGAAGCTGATGGCCATTGGCAACCCTGACTAAAGTGCACCAACCACCTGTTCAAGGTGCTCACCAACTATGGCATCCTTGAATAGTCCACTAAGCATCTCACTCCATGACACACTCAGCTGACACTCATGTTTACTCATGACAACTTCAAAGCGTCATATCTCCCCGGGGTGAAGAACTCCAAGGCAGACACAGTCTCTCATCAATTCATGCCTCCAGTCAAAAGCAATGAACCAGTACCAATTTTACTTGACTTCCTTTTTCAGTGCTGTCACTTGGGACATAGATGATACAGTTCAAGAGGATAAGTATCATGAGACTGTCCTGACCAGCTGCCCCAATGGTGAGGTCTATGTCCCTTCAACCCTTTGGTTGACCACCATGCAATGGGTACATACCTCCCTCAGCTCGAGGAACCCTGGTTTCTTCACCACTATGTGCCTCCTAGCCCAGAAATACTGGTCGCCTGACTAGAGAAGGAGTGGTGGAAGAGTTTTTGCTCCCCTGCTCAGTCTGCACCGAACCTGCTGGCATTCTGTAGCCTCTTCCCACGTCACAACATCCATGGTCCTGGTGGTTGACCAGTTTTTGAATTTTCCCACTAGTGGAGAACCTCATGACCTGATTTTCAGATTCTGTGGGGTTCGGATAGGCATTGTGACTGACCTGGGGCCACAGTTCACCATGAGGGTCTTTCACACATTTTTGTTCTTGCCGTAACCAAGTGATGGAGGGAACCAACAGCTGCTGTGTGCTGACCATCCTGCTCACTGGGCCTGCTACTTGCCCTGGGTGGAGTGTGCTCTGAACAAGCATCCTCAGCCAGACACTCACCGGTCTATTTGTGTGATTTGGGATATCAACCAACCTTGTTCCCTTGAGACCTGAAGCTCAGTTCTGTCCCAGAAGTGGAGGACTGGTTCAAAAATAATCGTAGGGTATAGCAATGGATAGACCAGATCACCAGAGCCAGAAACACCAGGTCGACCACCATCATCTCCGAACTGGTCAGTAGATTTGGCTGTCCACCCGGAACCTACACCTCCCAGTTTGCCACAAACTGGCCTCCAGGTACATCGGCCTGTTTCATGTGATTCAGCAAATGGGGTCTGTAGCCTTCTGTTTACAGCTGTCCTGCATCTACCAGATTTCACCCATGCACCTGGATGATGGTGAGGCCTACGATGTATATGCTGTTCTGGACTCCAGGCATCACTGGCGATAGCTTCAATACCTAGTGGAATGGGAAGGTTATGGCCCTGGGGAATGGGCCTGAATTCCAGCAACAGACCTGATCTCTGCCTTCCACTGGGAATACCTGGATTAATCCTATCCTCTGCCTCGGGGCCAGCCCTGTCGCTGTCCTTGACCTCCAGGTGGCAGCCGTCGGAGGGGAGTGGGATCCTGTCCTTGTAAGTATGCCAGTTTGCCAAATAACCCCACCAGGTGCTGGGTTTTTTTAAACCAGAGCTACTGTATCTCTCACTCAGTGCAAGGAATTGTTCTTCCATGTGTTGGCATACTGAGCATTTCTTGCTTGTCTCCCAAGTAGCCCCGGCCCGACCTGCTTGTCATGTTCCCATCTGCTCCTGGTTTTCAGAGATCCCTGTCTTCTCTCGACTCCTCGTTCTTCGTCTTCACTGTCAGACTGAACTTCCCCAACTTACCTGACCCTCCATTCCATGACCTACACTACAATCCAGCCTCTCAATTCTGCCTTTGATTGCCCAAGACTAAATAAAACCTCCTGCTTGCTCTGCACCTTAATCACGTGCAAGTTTTCTATCATGACAGTCAACAAAAAAGGGGTAGTGAAGTGAAAGTGAAAAAAGAGATGAAATGCAAGTTTCACTGAAAGGCTGTTGCATTAAACATGCATGGACTCACAGTCTTGTTGAACATTCATCATAAACAGCAAACCATAATGCACCGATAGGGGTTGCTTAACAAAATGTCACTCTGGGCACCCAAATCAATGTTTTATATAATTTTGCATATGCAATATTGTGCTGGTCCCTGAAACTCCCAGGGTTTCCATGCCCCTCCAACACCCCTGCAGTCATGTACTCTGTGTGATACAAAGGATTATTTTTAGGGATAGTTAAAGAAACCCTGAGTCCACAGTGTTTAGTATTATCATGTACTAGTAGGGGGTCCCTGGCTCTGGTATATCTTCATTTGGTGGCACCTAGTTTAAAAAAGGTTAAAAAGCCAATACTAAAATTGACCAATAGGGTAAAAAGTTCAGTAGTCCTTTTTTGATAAGGATGGATCCAATACGCTTGAATCATCCTAAAGCACTTGTAATTTAAACCAATCAACCAATTCATCAGTCAAGCATGTTGAAGCAGTACTAAGTAGATCCATAAATCAATAATCCAAATAAATCAGTCAGAGAAACAATATCTAAATTTGGCATAGTGATTAACTAATCCCAAGTATATAATCAAAATAAAATAAGAATGTCATTATGTTTATATTAAATAATACACATTACATAAGTGTTAGTTTTTATATGAATGACTCCTTACTTTAGGAGAGCTTTTTATAAAACCTTCATAACTGATATTATTTTCATCTGTGTGTAACATAGTTCGTTATGTTCCTCATTAATATCGTAATCAATAACTGTAATGTCAATACTGAGCATTTAATTGTTCGATTTCCAAAGAATTTCTATAGATTCAATCAAATTAAAAGGCTGACCAGTAGTTTGCATCGTTATATTATATGCATATTGTTCTTGGTTATGCTTTTAAATGGCGGAGGCAACATAAGCGGTACAACATTGATCCAATCTTGTTGCACGAAACATTATTTTGTGTACGACTGTATTATGCAAAGATATTCATTTAGTATGATTTAAAATACTGTTACAATGTTTACTGCGTGATTCGGTCTTCTTGTCGTTTAGCCAGCTGCTGTGAAACCGATTGTGCAAGTCCGTTTGGCAGGCTATTCGCCATCTGGAGAACATTACATTAGAGCAGACATGAAGCCAACCCTGCTTGCATGGCCGCTGGAGACCAAAATACGTGTCATTATTATTGTTTTTCTCACTATTAAACAAATCGAAATCCTAAAGTCAATTAATGAATTTGCGATTGATGTTAAGGCATCACTTAACCATAATATATCAAACGGGAAAGGGAGACTAAAGACTAATCTTAAAAGTATGCAACATCCTTAAAAAACAGCTTGAAAACAGATGTGTATTTTTAGCAAACATATTGAGGGAATATCGCCATAGAGCATGGATTGGACAAATCATTAAGCTTTAAGCATTTATGTCAAACTCTTCAAGTTTTCTAGTGTATCTCTCGCTTGTATAACGTGTATATGTGGGCCGGAGAGATGCCGCATTGAACAATGTACAGCGCGAGCATATTTGAATTAAATGTGGAGTATTCATCTCTCCCCACGAACAAATACATTGATCTGGGAAGTCTGTACCTAAATGCTAGCTTCTAAGAGCACATTGCGCTTTTAACACATCTGCGTTCACGTTTTTATGGAGTACATTGATATAACTCTACCCAGAAATCCATGTTAAAAACACGGTAGAATTCCATAATGTTAAGAAACCATTTCCGAAAAAAGGTTTACAAACACAATATAGGTAATGAAGATCTTACCTGCAATCGCTCTGTCGCGGGTTGCCACATACTATTAATGAAATTGCAGGTTTCTACTTAGTTCACAGCTGGATTGTCCCTGATGTAGCCCCGCTCACATCTGCTTGCGTCTCCCCCTCTGCAACGCTGGGCAATCGGCAGAAAATAAGGCAGTGAATTCCAATGGTACGTAGGACGGAGCTCCGCCTGCAATTGCACGGCGCGTTTTCCCCCACCAAGGGGCGCTGGCGGAGAAATCATTTGTTATTAGTTCAAAGAAATCGTTAGCGGCAAACGAAAGAAACGTACACTAAACTACAAAATATGTAGGGCGAATTAACAGTATTACTTACATTTTGCTTACTTATAACGCAGTTAGGCTGTGCCTTCCGTAATATAGAGTAAGGGTTATTATAGTAAAATTAAAACATTTCAACATATCAAATATTTATATGTAAAATGCCATTAATCACATTTAAACATATTTCTCCCACCTGCAAATTGCTGGTGTATTGAAGGATTCTACAGAATATTTCTGGAATTCCTGGAGTGGGGTAACATTACACTGAAGTGGTGAAAGAAGAAGACCACCCATTTTCCATTTTTGGAGTGGCCAATTATTCCAGTTATAGCATTTTGTTTGTGGATTTAATCTTCAGTTTTTCCATCACATTCTATCTACAGGGAGTATATTTGTCATCAGATATTCTATCTTTTTGGTATGTGTGTATATATGCATAGCATTGATGAGCGTCTTTGTAAGCTTAATTTTCTCTGTGAAACGAGATATGTAATAGTGAATCTTGCAAAGTCATCCTGTATTTAATGATACTTGTATGAATAGGGAACAATGTTAGAATATTTATAATGTGTTAAGCCTGTTCTTCTGACTGTTTTCTAAAGGAGATAAAACATGAATAGGGAATAAATGAATCAATCACCCAATACTTTCAGTATAGTAGTGTTAAAAAAAAGTCATTTTATAATTTTATAGATTTCGAAGGAACAATCTGCCGGGAAACATTGAAAATGAAATATTTATTGAGTTAGTAAAAATGAGACCTAATAATAGACACACACGCACAAGTGGCTTTCACTTGAATCTGTTTAATTACATCATTCCACATAGAATAAATCACAGAGTAAAAAGGAAAATCATGACCCACGATGAAGAAAAGAAATAGGTCAGGCCTTGTTGAAGAATAGAAAGAACTGGCCCTAAGCACAACCTGATCGTTATGTACACATAGGAAACCATGCCTGAAACACAGAAGCACATTTACGGCAGGGTCACTAACTTTTCATCGTTTACCTAGCAATGGTGTTGTCTTCAGAGGACAACAACAGAACACTGTAAAACTGATCTACCAATTCTTATGTGTTATAGTAATAAGGAATACAACCAAGTAAACACAAAACACTGGCAAATGCTTCCCCGAGACCACACGCTATCCAGAGAACTAACCAATCACTAAATAAAGTACACTAAACAAACAAAGATATGCCTAAGGATTCGAAATAATGTAGAAACCATCAAATTTACCCATGCACTAGAAGAGGAAACCTACTGCAGGTTTTTAGTCTATCATAGTTCACCATAACTGTACTTTTTACTCTAACATCTGGAATGACGTATATCTGCTTAGAAAGGTAACATGTAGCTGCTGAGTCAACTTTTTAAAATCTACGGAGACCTGTAATATTACAGTAAACTGTAAAAGAATTTGATTCTACTAACCAGCAGTGGTTGCATACATGGAGATTTTACTAACCACTTATCAGTTTAAGTTATAATTAATCTATGGTAGAATGACATTTGATGTAGGGGAAAGTTTATGTTGGTGTGTTTTTTAATTTATCTATGTATTTATTTTTACAAATCCTTTGTCTTGATAAGAGTAACAAGTGGCTTGTCATCAGGACTGTAATCCTCATAGGAGATGGGTGTTGCGTCATACATCACAGGCCTGGATTTCTTCCCAAACCTGAGAAAAGAATACAATAGGCATTAGATTAATAAAAAAAAACATACACCCGTTGGGTCTGCATGCCATAATATATATTCAATCTATCTTGACATGGTTCACAACATGGTTGTGAAGGTACAAGGGTTTACTGGATGTTTGGGTCCTCGGGAGAAGTTTGAAAACTGGATGAGTGGTGAAGAATTGGATTCTCTCTCAAACATAAGCATTTATATCACCAATAAGTGCATGTGCAAGAAAAATACTAACAATATTGATTAGTGTCCAAAGTCAGTAATACTTTTTGTTCTGTTTGAGTATTCCTCCAAAACCATTGCTTCATAGGTCTGACAAGAACATCTCTGACGTCGAGCGTCACAGAGACTCACCTGGCATGGCGGATGGATGCAATGGCATTATTGAACTCGCTGTCGATGCTGCGGCAGTTGTAGAACTCCTGGTACGCATGCCGAGAAGAGCCCTGGTATTCGATGCGACTGATGCGACAGATTCCAACAATGAGGATGATGAGCATGAGAATGAAGGCTACGCACAGAGCACCGATGATGATATAGAGAGAGTGGCGAGGCATGCTGGTCAAAGAATCATCTGGGTGAGCTGCCTTCCATTGCAAATCTGGGACAGACAATAACACACATTTACTGTTATAAGAAAAGAACATTCTGTACCATTTTAACACTGAAAATGGATGAATATTTAATGCTACTCACAAATCTCACAATTTGGTCCTACCCATCCTTGCTGGCAGTGACAGATAAAGCCATTTGATTGGTCAATACAGGTAGCTCCATGATGGCAAGGATTGCTGTCGCATTCATTGACGTCAACTTCACAGTTTTCACCTGGATGAACAGAGCATATAAACTCTCAAGGGGTAAAAACCCATTTCTTTGGGCAGGTTTGTGAAGGGGAAGGCATCCTCCCTATGGTAGAGCCTGCTGTTTAGATGCAAAAGCTCACCGATAGTCAAAAAGGAGCCCCAGGATGGTGCTGAGACGAAATAACTAGGAAAGCGGATATAAATAATGTTGGCACTCACCCGTATAGCCAGCAGGGCAAACGCAGGTAGCATTCAGCCCCTCACGATCACACGATCCTCCATTCTGACAGTGAACTTTCAGACATGGGTCTTTGAAGACCTCACAGTGTCTTCCTGCACACGCAATGCACATGTTAAAAACATTTCCTTCCATATACCCACATTCTACGTCTCACAAATATCTTAAGCAAATTTACTTTTGAAGCACCACTTTTGCTCTCACACTAAAACATGCAACCCACCCTCGTACTGTACAGGGCATATACACTCAAAGGCATTGACCAGGTCCCGGCAGGTGGCGTGGTTCTGGCAAGGAGCCGACAAACACTCATTATACTCCTCTTCACAATATAACCCATGGTAACCTGTCAAAGAAATACAGTGTAAGTTACAAACAGGAGTGCATTACTTATGTATGGTACCAGTCAAACGTTTGGACACGCCAGCCTGCCTATAAAGGTGAGTGACATCATAAGGTCTGGCCACCTAAGCTAAACATAGTACAAAATGGTTTTGGAAGTGTTTGACTAGAGAGTGAAGGAAAAACAGACCAATGGGTGCTCAACATGTGTGGGACCTGCTTCTGGACAGCTGGAAAAGCATCCCAGGAGGCCATATCATGAAACTGGCATACAGGAGCAAGTAGGGTCGACCAGTCCCTGCAGCAATTGGGATTAATTGGGATCGATCCCGGGCCCAGTGGTGGAATCACTTTGCCAACCAAAGAATTTGACCTGGCAACCTTCTGAATCACTAGTTACTTAGTACTTTTCATGAAAGCATATTGCTCTTGGGTTTAAAAAAATGCAAGCTTTTTAGGATATTGCATAAACATAATAAGAAATGTATTAATTAAAGAAAAAATACCATTTCTAAAAAGCATGCATGTATACATTTTACATAGTGATTCAAAAATATTAAATGACAGAGTTGCTGCAGATTGATTTTCAGTGTTCTTTTGTTTTGCACTTCAGGTCACCATATAGACCGCAAGGCAATTTTATTTATTTATTTGTTTGTTTCTTTGTTTGTTTATTTGTGTATGTGTATACAGCTGTGTAAAAGATTAAGAGACTACAGTACAATGTTTTGTTTCACTAATTTCTCAGTTTCTGGGTGTGCATCTGTGCATGATATATTTTTTTGAAAACTGCAGCCTGCAACCTACTGTCCTAACAGTGCACTTTACTCGCCCATTTAAGATTTCCTGTTCCTTTTGAAGGTCACTTGATGTACCAATCAAATAAAAATTTGTAAGATTTGTAATTTTGGATAAGTTAACAGTCACCTCTGGAAATAGAAAGTTTCTTCTGCCCTTTATGTGGCTGGTTTCTGGTCATTCCCAGTGTCTCCTGCTTCACCTTATTCTTGTGTATTGACAGTGTATTACTGTTTTAGAAATTTTGAACCTGGAAGCAACCTGCTACTCAGCTTAAAAATAGCAAGATTTGTTTAAAAATAGAGTGGTTTCTTAAATTTACTACATGGCTATATATACATACATGCATACACACGCATACACACACATATATAGAAGCTAACAAATGTCACTTTAAATCAGCCACATTTATAAAAACTAATACATTTTGAGAATAAAGTTATAATTTTATAATTAAGGACATCTTATCTTATATCTAGTCAAAGTGACCATGACATTTTTTTCTGTTGAAAAGGTTGTTTTGAATGGAAGTTTTTATTACTTCAATGCACTATTTCATCTGGCCACTAGGGTGCAGTGTTGCATAGAATTGTGCTCAGTGCTCAGACATGATAATCCTATATCTGATTTCGTGCCATCAAGCGAGCTACCGTGTCCAGGGTCAAAAAAGAACGAGGTGAAACAAGGTAGGAAGGTGACAAAACAAAGAAATTTCTATTCGAAGTCAAAACACATGAAGGCAGTTATAGTCAGAGGGACAAACATGACACTTCATAACTGACAAAGAAACTCAAACAACACAGGTGACATTAGTCTAAAAAATCATATTATGGTAAATGGCATTCTCAGAAAATCCTACTTCTGAACTAACTTAAAGTAATATATATAACTCAAGAGAAAGCTGTGACATCTGCGTCTGCAACATGAAACAACTGGATTATGTATGAGAATGAAAGGATGCAAATTGTTACATACTGTTACAAGCACGGCATATGAGAAAATCTATCTGGAGCTCTTATGAGAATAATTGTTGTACATCGGTGTTGTGCTTTTGGAAAAGAGTGTCTGAGGACTTGTGCAGTCACTGCAAGCAACGAGACCATCCGCAAGCACAACATCAAGTGGTTGCATCTCCATGGCAACCAGACTGCAGTGGGGGAAAAAACATCCTCAGGACACGCCAGGGGAAGGTGAGAAAGAAAAGCGAAGGGTGAAAGATAAGGAGTGGGAGCTCACCAATTTGCGCACCACTGACCACGGATCACACCACTGACAGACTGCTCTGTGAGTTCTTGTCATTTTTATATATTGACATTGTTATCTTGCTTTGCAAATTTAAAGACATCAACACCGGAGATGATGAAAGCTGCCTATTCATACTTTTATTTATACCTTCATTTACATATTCTAATGAATGCCATATATTACAGCTTGGTACTGAGACACACACACACACACGGATTGCACAAAGTGAGTACCTGGAACACAGAGACACCTGTAACTGGTCCCTACACTGCGGCAAATGCCATGAGCACAAGGGTTGAGGGCGCAGAAGTCGACCAGCCGAGCGCAGGTGGGACCCGTGAATCCTGGCGCGCAGCTGCAGCTGAAGCTCTGCTCGTCCGAGTAGCATGTGCCGTTATTGTGGCAGGGCGACGAAGCGCAAGGATTGATCTTCTGCTCACACAGCCATCCTTGGTAACCTACATACACAATGTGAATGGGATACAAGGTGGTGATTCAGACCATCTTATTAGCAATAAAAAAGAATAATTATGGAATGAAATTTGCAAGATCTCGTGTTTAATTTGAATCATATGTAAAGTCAAAAGCCCCACACCCTACACACTGCTTGTAAGCTTGAATAGCAAACTAACACAATACAAACCAAAATATCTATTAAAACCATGACACTATCCCATTTTATGAACATTAAGCAGAGCTTGACCGTAACCACATGCACTAAAAATAAAGGTATCACATCTGCATTAACCAATCACGATCCATCCTGCTGGTCACTAAAAATGCATTTGAGAATAAAATATTGTTCTCTTATTTCTGCTACCATGGCAACGACCCAAATAAAACAATATGTGAAATATCTACCTTTCTGAAAGTCGAATGATCCACCCTACTGTAAATGTATTCAGAAGAAATGAAAATGCACCACAGAAGGAATCTGGCTGAGGTTTGTAGCATTAATGACTTGAAGATTTGACAGTGCTGTATTATCACTAAAACATAACTTCAAATCTGTGGTCTTCACTATTATTCTTTATTAATAAAACAAGCCATTTGTGAATTCCCTGTATTTTTGTCATGATGCATGGAAGATACAGTCATATGATTTAAAATCACAGCTGTCTTTACCTAATATTTTAGGTAAATTTTAATTTAAACAGCATTCCCTAACTACTGCTGCCTTTGTAGAATGTGCCATCTTTTCATAGTAAATAATATACATATTATGGTTGTATAATATAATAATAGTGACAGTAAAACTGATATTGTGAAACAGAAATGCATGTAGCTTCCTCAAGGTTAGACTGGTCTACTTCAGTTTCAGTGTTAAAGCAAGGGATCTGGCCTAGTTACTTACAGAGGGAGTCTGCAGCTATTCAGGACATAGCTCCATACAGCTATTGCTGTTTGCACAGAGGCTTCAATCGATAAATGAAAGACTTTCCAGTATTTCATTTTTAAGAACAAAAACATCATTCTGCATTCTGTGAAATAGAAGCTAAACTTTTAGTACTGTAGATTCTTTTTAAGAAACTACTCAGTTAATCAGGTTAAAGTGTATTTTTTTTATGTACATGTCCTTGTGGAACCACATGAGGGTATGTACACAGTTTGTCACTTATTGTAGCAAACAGTAAGGAACAGAATGATGAGCAGTGAAAAGGAACACTGAAATGAGGTTTGCTATTTCTGTGTGTCTCAGAAGACTGGAGCACCACATGGGTAAGTACTAAACCTTGCAATGGCTGGAGACAGACTTCAAGACTCAGGGTTTAAATTTAGATGGAGCCAGGCAGAGTCCAGCTCCGCCTCCTTATGTTCAAACTGCACCTTGCCGGAGAACAACCGCAACTACATCAGCCTTTTTAACTTTTTTTCTAATGTCCCAAAATT
>JABFDZ020000040.1:17243104-17263913 GCA_019775955.2 Pollimyrus isidori | reverse complement strand
ATATAGAAAAACTGAGCGGATTAATAAAATGTCATTTTTATGCTAAAAATCATTCCATCTCTTCATCAGCTTTAATATTAACTTTCATTTGTCACTGATTCTTGAGTGAATGTGATGATTCTACATGACATCTTGATTTTTGTCCCATGTATTTTGACTTACTTCACTTACTAGCGAGATTCTGCTAGAGGTCAGATATAGATACAGGATGCAATCCATGAATACTTTGAAGTTTAATGCATTTTCACATGGACATTACACATGAATAAGCAAGAATATTTCTTGCAGTGATCAGCCATTTTGATACATATTTCATTTGCATGTTTTGTTTAAAAAATTCAAGTACTATTTTGTCATGAACTAGCTTCAAATAGGGGCGGCATGGTGGTGCAGTGGTTATTGAAGCCTCACACCTCTGGGACCTGGGTTTGAGTCTCCGCCTGGGTCACATGTGTGTGGAGTTTGCATGTTCTCCCTGTTTTCCCTGTTGTACGTTCTCCATGTTGTACCCGTTCTCCTCTGGGTGCTCCGGTTTCCCCCCACAGTCCAAAAACATGCTGAGGCTGATTGGAGTTACCAAATTGTCCGTAGGTGTGCATCTGTGAGTGACTGGTGTGAGTGTGCCCTGCGATGGGCTGGCCCCCTATCCAGGGTTGTTCCCTGCCTTGTGCCCGTTGCTTCCGGGATAGGCTCTGGACCCCCCGCGACCCAGTAAGGATAAGCGGTTTGGAAAATGGATGGATAGTTTCAAGGAAGCCCGGTCAACGTCACACTCTTTACATCGGAATTCCCTGGTTGACCACATACCCTAGGGAACCCCCCACCCAGGACTCCACCCTGTACACTGGTTCAGCCTAAAAAACCTGTAACTGTTACACTTCTGCAACAGAAGCTGCTGGAAGAAGCCATTTTCTATTAACAGTCACGCCCCTTCCAGCTGCGATAGATTCTGACTGATTCGAGGCTCTATTGCCTTAGACTGCTTGGTGCGAGGTCTTCCTATTTACCCAAGAGTTTGAGCGCTTCCCTGTTCACATCTGTTTCTGGTTTTCTGCTCCTGCTCTGTTTGCCTTTGCCCCCTGATAGTTGGTTGCCCCTGGCCTGACCTGCACTCGCCTCTTTGATCATCGATTTCTTCCTAGCAATTTGAATTCTGTTTTGCTTGTGTCAGCGTTGGATTCCCTGACTTCGATTTTGTCTGATCTGCCTGACTCTCCAGTCACGTCACATCTGCACCTGTGTCCTGTTTTCCCTGCTTACTATAGCACTATTTAACCACAATATATGTACAATTCCAAAATACAATAACATTTTTCAGTTTATTTCGTATGGCTTTAAAGTGGTAATACAACATGCCAACACATGAACATACTGTATATTTGAAACCATGATCATAAATACATACAATAAGTACTATAGGGATGTAGAGTGGCTTATTGAAGCCCCCCCCCCGCCTCCCGATCTGTATCTGACCGAGCTCCTTCTCCTCTATGATTCTGATTCAACCTCTGCCAAGACTGACACCAGGCTTTTTGAGCTGAGGACCAGCTCTACTACACTCCACTAAACCCTTACACCTCTCTACTGTTTAGATACAGCACTTCCTGCATACCTCCCACAATGGACTGCACTGTTACTATCTAACAAAAATACAAATACAGCTGTGTCTATCACAGCTATGAAACAGATACAGGAATTTGAGACAAGCTAAAATATATCCTCCAGAGTACATGGCCTGTTACTGTAGATAGAGATCTGTGAGCACTGGCCAGTGTGTAGCAGTATATCTGTGTGTGTGCATTCCTGTATTTGTGCTTAAGGCACAGATCCTTGATAAGTGGGAAAAAACAAATGTGTTATATACACCGATGAGCCAAAACATTATGACCACTCCCATGCGAAGCAAATAACATTGACTATCTTGCAAAAACGGTGCATGTCAAGGTCTGAGACAGTAAGCTGATATTTGGTACTTGAAGTCGAAATATTAAATGTAGAAGAAATGGTCAGAGATAAAGATCTGAGTAACTGTGACAAGGGCTAAATGATTATGACCAGATGACTGGGTCAGAACATCTCCAAAACAGCAAGGTCTGTGGGGTGCTCATAGCCAGCCATGGTGAGTGCCTACTGAGAGTGGTCCAAGGAGGGAAAAACCATGAATCACCAACAGGGTGCTGGGTCACTAGAATTCACCGGTGTGGGGTGTGAATGAAGGCTATTCCATGTGGTAAAAACCAACAAAAGGGCTATTATGGCAGATTTTGACAATTATCATGGGAGTAACATGTTATGACGCACAATAAGTGGAGCCCTGCTGTGTATAGGGCTGCATAGCCACGGATAGGGCTTTTTGGTCCAATGCATCCCCCAGATGCACATACCCAACCATCCACATGATACAACTGAAAACAGGATTCATCCAACCAGGCAACCTTCTTCCATTGTCCTAAAGTCCAATTTCAATGTTTGTACGCACATTGTAGGCAACTGCGGACGTGGGTCAACATGGGCACTCTGACTGGCCGACGGCTATACAGCCCCAAATCAACAGGCTCGATGCCCTGTCTGTCATGACACAAAACTCTCATAATCATCATCAGGATTATCTACAATTAGTGCTGCAGTAGCCTTTCTGTTGGTTTGTGCCAGACATGATCTGTTCTTCGTTCATATCCCATATCGACGAGTCCTACTGTAGCTCTCCAACATCCTGTTGGCAGTTCATGGTGTTTCTTTCCTCAGACCACTTACAGTAGTAAGCATTCACCATGACTGACCCTGAGCACATCATAGGCGATGCTCATTTGAGATCAACCTACTATTGGATCTGATGGTTATTTAAACTAATCAGTCTAAACTAATGAAAGGTCTTACTGGACTTGATGCCAGCTGTGGAAAGAGGCTGGAGCGGAGAGACAGAGACAGCCTTAAGTTCAAAAACATAAAAAACTGTAAGCACACCCCGTATTCCATATACTCACTAATATTTCATAATGGTTCAAAACCCAATAGGAGAGTAGATATCTGTGTGTGCAACTATTGTTCATTTTCATTATAAAATAGACTGAGATCTGCATCAAAATTATGCAGTTCATTGATTAGCCTACTAGGTTACTTCAATTAAAAATGTTCCATTCAAATTCCAGGCTTTCCATCAATCTCAATAAAATCACCAATTTAATGTTAAACTAGTAGTGTTGGTAGCTGTCTCCCATCATATATACACTATATCGCCCAAAGTATATACTACTAACAGTTGACTGTGGAATATTTAGTAGCGAGGAAATTTCATGAACGGGCATCCCACCATGGTGCCATGCTTGAATTAATTCACTGAGCTCCTGAGAGCAACCCATTCTTTTGCCAGCAGTCTGCATGCCTAAGTGCTTGATTTTATACACATGTAGCTATGAAAGTGATTGGAATACCTGAATTCAATGATTTGGAGGGGTGCCCCAATATTTTTGTCTATATTTTGTGTGTGTGTGTGTGTGTGTGTGTGTGTGTGTGTGTGTGTGTGTGTGTGTGCGTGTTCATATCTTTCATTCATCAAAGTAACCTCTAGCAGTTATAACCGCAAAGAAAATTTGAGGTATTCTTTCTACAACGGGCATGAAATATTCATCTGCTTAATGGGATGAAACAGTTAGCAAGTGTGTTAAAAGTTAAAGGACAGTCTACAATTTCACTATGACATCACCACACATCCAGTTACTTGGATTTCCATGAGAAATTCAGGGAGATTTAATTTCATTTTCTCATTTGGACTGAAATTGATATATGCATTCTGGAATGCCCCCAACCCAGTATACACACACAAACACACATAAAATAAATGCTTTTGAGATTAAAGTCAGAATAAACTGTTGAGATTAAAACTCAAATAAACTTTCAAGTAAAAAGTAAGATGTTAAACCGTACAAACGTATCACTGAGTGTAAGTTGTACATGTCACTATATGCTGTACTTGTATAACTATGTATATGACAAATAAAGAATCTTCTATCTTGAATCAAACCCACTTGTTTGCTCACTGTGCGTGTAACACGGTATTTGAGAGTAAATATTATGTACAGTATGCCCTCATTTGTTTCGGAACAGAGATGGTCAGTTGTTTGGCCCAGCAAGATGAGTTAGAACAGAGAACGGAGATTCAAATTAAACTCTGGTATGACACAGATAGACGGAGAGCAGAAGAGGAGGTAGTTCCAAAATCAGAGCAATTCTGCTGAACACTGACCCAGCTTCTGGCTCTTGTGGGATGTGAAACTGACAGTATTACTGTATGTGAATTGCAGCTATTTTTAAATAGAGTGGCTAGGAAATGTTTATAAGATTTTTTTTGTGTTTTATCATCTTCTATTAGTTAGTATGTGAACATATGAGCATGTAAACAATATACCGGTAATATTCTAGCTGAAACACCAGAGCTTTAACCTGGCATTCTGTGAATGTCATACTTTCTTAGTATCACTCTAGGTTTCACATTTCAGAGATGTACCATCGCCTTCTGAGGGGAGGCATGGTGCCACTGTGGTTAGCATTGTTGCCTGATACCTCTGGGACCAGGGTTGATGTCTCTGCCATGGCTCCATTTGTGATGCTTTTAGGCTCCAGACCTCCACGATTCTGAATAGCACAAGTTGTTACATAAAATGGATGAATGGATCATGGTCTGGGTGTTGATTCCTACCTTCTGGGCAGTGGCAGCTGGGTCCTGCCAGGTTGCTAGTGCAGGTAGCCCCATTCAGGCAGGGCTGTGAGAGACAATGGTCTACTAGAGCTTCACACTGCTCACCTGTGTACCCTGTAACACAATAAATCATTTACTAATTAGTACCAAAATATAGGTAACAAGCTATGCAACAAAAACAATACCAAAGGTTTTACCATAATACACATTAAAATTTGTGTCAGAGTGGGACTGTCTTTCAGGCCTGGATTTCTAAATTAACTGAAAATTTACTAAAATGATTATCAGTGCTGGTACTTAAAACCTCAAGAAAATCAGACAGAGATTATATCTACCAGTGGCGAATGCTCTAATACTACAAGAGAAGCTTCATTCAAAATGTCATAAAAAATTTGAATCAATTACATTTAAATTTACATTTACATTGCTATTTTAAAAAGCATGTTAAACTTCACTGCTAGTTCATTCAGAATCAGCAGTAATTTCTAATGTGATTTTTTCCCTCAAACATTACATTCCCGTGGCAACACGGTCCAATAGAACCCATTGAAGTGCAGCTTCACTGAACTTCAATGGTACTTCTGTTCTGAAAGCCATGCATCTATTGGACAAATGCTTCAAAGCATCATTTCCAGGGAAGCGCAATACCTCTGGGAGTAAAGGGGGCAGTGAGCTGGCCAGAATTTGTATTTTGTACAAATTCACATGAGTCAGGAAACTCATTAATATTTATTAAGTATACACACTACCTAATTGGCCAGTGATTACCTTGTATTTGTGGAAAACTCATTAATATTCACTTACAGTCTAAAGTTTGGCTTATGGTGGGAATGTGCACTAAGGTAGATTATGTAGAGTTACTTCATTAAATGGTGTGATGTAGTGTTTCTGCAAATGCATGTGTCTTAAATGAAAACGTTGAATCTAGTAACACTTTAATCAGAAGAGCTAACCACTTATACTAGGTGTGGCTACTAAATAATGAGACTGCTATTATGAGCACACACGAGTATAACAAGATTTAATCATTACAAATTAATTGCCTACAACCACAATCTTATTATTTAACAGTGTTATTTTTATTTAATTGCCCCACCTCGTATAGCCTAATTGGAATTATGTTAAGTTTAAGTGGTGAACAGTGATGTCATCATCATCAACATCATCCATATCAATTGATTCCACTGAGTGAATTTCTCCAATATCACCATTAAACTACAAACACATACTGTTCATTACAAACAATCCATAAGTGAAAAGGGCAACAGGAAGAAGGTACGTCTTGTATGTCCTGCCCCTTTCTCAATGATTAGACAATAAATTACATATGGCCATATACACAAACTAACCTACAAAATAAATTGCAAACACTATCACTCCAACTCCATTATTAACTCATAAGTTCATAAAATCTTATAATTTTTTCTTTGTAAAGTCTCTTAAATTGATTAATAATTGTACATTTTTTCAAATCCTCGTCTGGTTTATTCTTTAATTTCACTCCATATACTGAAATACACATCTGCTTTAATATTGTCTGTACAATTATATTTTTTAAACCACTCTTCCTTCTACTATTATCATCACTTGATCTTAAAAACAAAAAACTTTGTTTTTTTGTTTAAACTGTAAGTTGAAACTGTAAGTTATTTGGCAATAATGCTTTTTTAGCTATATACATAACTAATAGTGGTTTTAAATCAACAAAATATTTGATTGAATAAACAAACTATTTGTATGTTTTCTAACATTCCTTTTATATAATATTCTCATAGCTTTCTTATGTAACACAACCAAGGATTCAATATTTGTTTTATATGTATTGGTCCAAACCTCTATACAATTCATCAAATATGGAACAATAAATGAATAATGTAATATGTGGAGTGTCGATATCTCTAGAACACTTTTTACCTTATCTAAAATTCCAATACTTTTACAAAGTTTTCGTTCTATATATTTTATGTGAGGTTTCCAGTTTGTCTATGATCCAACACAACCCCTAAAAATTTAACTTCATAACCATTCAACTAAAGTACCATCTATAGTCATTGTAATTGAGTCATCTATTTTTCTGTATCCAAAAATCATACATTTAGTTTTATTCCAGATTAAAAATAATTTATTGTCATTAAACCATTCCTGAAGGTTAGACATCTCACAAACCATATTTTTTATAATCAACATTCCCAGAGCAATATATATTTGTGTCATCAGCAAACAAAATATACTGTAATAGTTGATAAAATGCATTTTGTGTCAGGGTCAGCCCCGGTTGCTCCACCCTGTGTCCCTTTTCTGTTTGGCCAGCAGGCGGTGCTGGTCATCCTGTCCCTTGTGTCATCACTCTTTGTGTTTTTCCTTGCTCTCTGTCAGCTGCATGGCTCAGCTTGTTGAGCATGCGGTTGTCTGTGAACCCCTCTGTTGCGTGTTTGTATTCTGCCTTTTCTGTGTTTGTATTTTGTTCCCTAGTGTTTCATTTGTATGAGATTTTCTAGTTCCGGTGTCTCTTGATTTTTTGTATTCTGTTTTGGTTTCTTGTTTTGAGCCTTAGTTACATTTTTCTGGTTTTGTTACTCGCAGTGTTAGATTCTGTTTTTCCTGTTTTCAAGGTTAGTTCTTAGTTTTCCTGCTTTAGTTCCTCGAGCTAATTAGTTCCACCTGTTGCCCTTTCTTGTGCCCGTCCTTGTGTGTTTCCCTAATTACTCACTGTCTCCCTCCCCGACTGGATAATCGTCTGTCTCACTCCTGCTGTCTCGTTACCCAGTTCAGTTTTAGTATTTAAGTTTGTGCCTGAATTCTGTCCCTTAATGCTTCCTTGTTTTGTATGTGTGATTGTTGGAATCCTGCAAAGCTAGATGTTACATGTATGTCCTGCTTACCTGCCCTGTTTATAATTAGTCATTGTTTTTCCCCTTTGCTTTTGATCCCTCATAGTCCTTTTTGTTTTGAGTAGTATTCCTAGTATTTTCTGTTTTTTGTTAATAAACCCCATTTTCGAGCTGCAAGTGGATCGTCCATCTTTTCTGCCTGTTCGTCCTGGCATGAAACCCGCCCGGATCCATCATATTTTGTGAATTAAATGCCTTTTTTCTGTCCATGAAAGGCACGGTGCTGATATGAATTCTGTGCACAAAATGAAACATATGACTGTGTATTTTAATGTGCTGGTGTTTAGTGGAAAACCCCATAATAATAGGTTGGGATGTTTAATCACTCGCTGTAGCTTGTGATACCAGATGGCTTGGTAGTAACGGGCCAGTGAAGCTCCATGAAGCTTTCCGGTGTTCCCCATAAAGTGCTTGGAATGTGTTTGCAGTCTCCTAACCCAGACGGACCGGGTTCTGCAGCGCTTCAAACAATGAAGTACAGACGCTCCTCTACGTACGAATGAGCTACGCTCCCAAGGGCCGTTCGCAATTTGAATTATTCGTAAGTTGTTATTCAACATCTTTTTAAGGTCATACGCAAGTACTAAGAACTAGTACGCATGGAGTACGCACGCTAGGCTGCTGTGCGGCGGGAGCAGCGGGCAGAAGTCATACTAGGCGGAATTGGCAGGCAGAAAAATGATTTTGCGGAAAGGAAACAGGAGAACAATGAACACAATTTGGACTCATAGTCCTCTTCATTTGTGTGTCAGAAAGTTCGTAAGTTGAAACAGAAGTATTTACAACAAATAAATAATGTGGCTGCTATGACAGCAAGGTCTGATTGTGTTTTTCTAAATACTGTATAATGTTTAAAAAATGCTGTTTATTTTGGCTAGCATGTATTATCAGTCAGTATGTATTTACAATACAATATTGTGATGGATCAGGGATGAATTCATTAATTGTTGTTCGCCTGATGCCAACCAAGTGCTGCAATGCATGTGATTGTTTCACTTGGGGTTTAGAAGGGGAGAAGTTTAAAACGTGTCACATTCCAATGAATTTTTTCATTAGTTTGTTTCACATTACCATTTGCCCTTTTTCCATCACTACCTTATACTGTAGGGCTGGAATGAATTGTGAATTCAAGTGAATTTAAGCGTGGTACTATAATAGGATACAACCTGTGCAACAAGTCCATTTGTGAAATTTCCTCAATACTGTTAGTGGTATTATAACAAAGTGGAAGCAATTGGGAACAACAGCAACTCACAAAGTGGTAGGCCATGTAAAATCAGTGGGGATAATGCATGCTGTGCACAGTATGCAGAAGTCGCTAACTGGCTGCAGAGTCAATAGCTACAGACCTCCAAACATCAAGTGACCTTCAGATTAGCTCTAGAACAGTGCGTAGAGAAATTCATGGAATGGGTTTCCATGACCGAGCAGCTGCTTCCAAGCCTTATATCACCAAGTGCAATGTAAAGTGTTGGATGCAGCGATGTAAAGCACACCTCCACTGGACTCTATAGCAGTGGACATGTGTTCTCTGGAGTGATCAATCAACCTTCTCTGTCAGGAGATCTGAAGGACACTTCTGGGTTTGGCAGTTGCCAGGAGAATGGTACTTGCTTGACTGCGTAGTGCCAAGTGTAAAGCTTGGTGAGGGTGGATCATGGTGTGGGGTTGTTTTTCAGGGGTTGGGCTTGGCCCCTTAGTTCCAGTGGGCCAACATATTATTCAAGCCCAAGTATTAAAAATAGGATGTCATTACAGTTCATGTGTGTGTAAGGGCAGGTGTCCCAATACTTTTGCCAATATAGTGTAGATGTTCTACAGATCTAACATACAGTACTACACAGCCCAACCAACAAAATTGGAGGGCAGGCAGACACAAAACGTATGCTATGATTCCTATCCCCATGCTGTATGGCTAAAACTCATGAGAACAACCTGTAAGAACGAATAATGGGATGCGTTCAGCAAAGTGACATTTGAAAATTAGATGTGATTTCATATTGTAATCTAGTGACTTTTAGCAACATTTCAGGGAACTAATTGTGATTTCTGGTGACCTTCTTGGTGACTGCTAATGCTGGTTACAGTCAATCATATTAGTGATTTGTGGACATTTAGTTTTCCTACTAAATTACATCAGCACTGGAGAGTAGTTGATAAGAACAGGACTGTTGGCTCTGTTATACTGAACTCTGATCTGTTTCTTCAAACACATCCAATTGCTATCTGAATTGATATGATTGATTTGTGTATGGCAAAGGGGTTGTGACACTCAGGGTGGAACCTCTTCTCTTGTTTGCTGAAAATAAGCATATGAACTTGTTTTTCTGCATATTGTTTAGACAAAAGGGCAACTTTATCACTATCTTTTTGTGGCTGTTGAAATTTAGGTCTGAGGCCAGATCTACACCAAGATTTCTGGCTTGATTTGTACATGTACATGTAATGCAGCGTAAGCACAATGTGCGACAGTAACAATCCTTCGTGTGAAATACAGTGATCACTGAGTAGTACATAGTCACGTGCATTAAACGAAGCATTAAAGGAAAGAATTTGCATCGAGAATTTTTTCGTAATCCAGTTATTCGAATTACTCAATGAATCGTTCCAGACCTAATTTGTAGTTATTAATGCAGGGGTAATTAATCTGAGCAAGGGGGAGCCTATACATGTTGAATAGAAGAGGCCCAAGAATGGACCCTAAGTCCCAATGTGATTTTTTTCCCCTCAGATTCAGATTCATAATTACCAGTTGACACAAAGTAGTCCATATCTTGTAATCCCTGTATGATTCAGACTAATTTAGCATGGTGCCAAAAAATCGCAATCATTTTTATGGTCAACTTTGTTGAACCAACACTGAGATCCAATACCAAGACTGATCAAGCAGAAGTCATTTAAAATCTTAAGTACAATCTTAATGCTGTGGTATGGTCAAAATCCAAACTGAAATGTGTTAAAAGAATTGCTTTACACCATGAAACTAGGAATGTGAAAAATAACCATTCCAATTATCTTTCCTAGTTAGGTTTGATATGGGCCTATAATTACTTATTACTGAGGCATCTAGGTTGGATTTTTGTAAAAGAGGTTTGATAAATGCAGTCTTCAGGATTCTGGGGAAAAGGCCTAACTGAGGAGAATTACTGATTATGTGTAACAGATCTGATGCTATACAGTTAAAAACATTTTCAAAACATGTGGTTAGATGGTGTCAAAGCAGCAGATAATAGACCTATGGGGAGTAGACCTAGAGTAGCTTCCTTTGCAAATTATTGGGCTTTGCTACCATTAAACGCAACATCAATGTCCAAAAACACAAGAATGTCTTTCTCTGTAGGCATGACTATGCATCAGTGTCAACTTTGGAATGAGGTATATGTGTGATGCTGATTCATACCTTTTTTGTTACTTGATTAGAAACAGTATGCTAACGCTAGAAACCTAGTGCATTTTAGCCTGATGTAAAGTTAACAGACTACAACTTTGCTGACCTGTTTTAAATAAATCAGAAATTTCCATGTGTTTTGCTGCATCCTCCTTCAATGCATTTTTCTTTTTGCTTTATCCTTCCATTCTCAGCAGCACCTTTCCCCATTATTTCCAGTTTTCCATCCAGTGCAGAATGTAGTTTAGTAGGGATGTGTGGATCAAAACTGAAATACTCAATTATTTCAGTGTGAATTGTTTCATTTTAAAAATTGATCCTAACATAACAGTTAGATGTGCTAACTCTAGATAGTGCTATTGTTATGTAATTGGTAGTGATGGGCCAGCACTGAATATCAGTTACAAGATTGATATCAACCATACAAGCCTTGGACTGAATCAAAATCAGATCTGATAGAAGATCAGTATACCCTATACCTACAGGTAGTTTTACGCAAGGAAGTTTTGTACCTTTTTCATTTTTTTATTTTAGCACTGTAGGTGCTGCTATCATTTCTCCACAATCCAAGGGCATAAATTTGGGCATGGATGACAGGGACAAGTCTCTACAAATATTACGGAAGTATAGTGTGTGATTAGGAGGGTGGGGCTTCGGGGATGATTTGGTCCCTCCCATCATTGAAACCAAATCTATGCTCATGCCGCTCACTCGTATGTGGAGTGGGGCCGTGCCACTGGAGGAGGGGCCGAGGGAAGCATGGCAGCTAGACAGGCCTGGAAATAGCAGCAGCCCAATAGGAAATCTCATGGTGCTCCTGATAGCCACTCTGCCTCCTACTGCCCGTCGTCTTACATTGTATAGCATAACACACATACAGCAAACCATATATTATACAACAATCTCTACTTCCAAATTATAACAGATCCCAGTCTTGCACACACAGACAACCAAAAAAAAAAGTACTTGTATAACATAAAAGTTTGTATAACCTAAGGCAAAAACTACCTTTTCACAATTAATTTTAAACATGACTTAGATGTACTCTACTAGAACATTTTGTTCTTTTGGACAACCCACAGTACTGTGCAAAAGTGTTTAATCTGTCAAAGAAAATGATATTTAAACAATCTTTATGTTGGCAAAAAACTATAATATGTTTGTCAAAGTATTTTAGCTCAAACATGTCAAACCCACTCCTAAAGTCACACCAGTTTTGTTCGCCAGCCATCCTATACTCCCATATATGTTCACACACCTCATATGGCTATTGAGTATCTCATTGTTTTATAAAACTAATTTATTAACTAATTGAGGAGCTGGGTGCCACTGAGGAGAAGTTTGGAAACTGAAGTGATTTTCTTCTAGCCATACAACAAGATACCGGTAATTCTTGTTAGTTTTTATTGGTGTTACTCCTAATTTGCATACGTTCTAATACTAAATTGGTTTTTCTGACTAAATATACACTCACACTGTAGGAAAAATGTAAAACTTTTCCATGAACTTTACATTTTACCATACATGATAACATACAGCTTTGCTTGTTATTTCTTAATAAAATTTGATATTGCTTTTATATCATTCTAATGAAAAACATGTTTCCACGTTCAGTTGGTTCTTAGCTATGTTGTGTTCTCAGAACACAAAGTTAACGCATCAAGTGAAAAAGAATGCTTTCTTTTCAAAACACTGTGCCTAGCTGTGTGGAGTCACTGTCCATGAGTCCATTCAAAGAATTGCGAATAAAAACTGACAAAACATTAATTTAATATGTGTTGTATATATCAATGCAGAACTTGTGTTTGACAAAGTCTTAATTTACTATGTATTTTACACGAATAAAGGACATATAAGACTAGTGAGATTCATTTAATATGGATTGTACATGAGTTTAGGACATATGTTTGACATTTTATTAATTTCATATTTATTTTATATGAATAAAGGACATACATACTTAATGACACATTAAGATAATATGCATTATATATTTATTTTGAGTGTTATATAAAGAGCTTTTGTAATTTGGGTAAAACACGAAACAGTCACATGTTTTTTTTAATGGGCATGCAATGGTGGTGCAGGAGATGGCATTATCACTCAACAACCAGAGGGATGCAGGTTTGAGCCCTGGTTCCTCCTGACCCCATCAAAGTGTCCTTGAGCAAGATACTGAACCCCAAATTGCTCCCAGTGTGCAGGTTGGCGCCTTGCATGGCAGCCTTCGCCACTGGTGTATGAATGTGAGTGTGGATGGGTGAATGTGAGGCATGTATTGTAAAGCACTTTCAGTACTTCTAGGAGTAAAAAACTGCTATATAAATGCAATCCAGTTGCTATTTATTAAAATATTTATGGGTTTTGTCAGTTCTCTGCACCATTTTGCCAAACCCATACTTAAAAAAGTCCCCGTTCAATCCCTGACTTACATGGTTCTGCCTGCTATCCAGATAGAACCAAGTCTGACACCTGTAGTATGCAGGCCTACATACCTGATGAGCAAGCACAGGTGAAATTACGACCTTCATTGCCCTCCCTTAAGTCACTGCATGTGCCATTATTCTTGCAAGGGTTCAGGTGACATGCATCAAACTCTTCACAGAAGATTCCCGAATACCACTTCTCACACTCGCAGTAGAAGGTGCTCTGGAACACAGAAATTAATAATACAATTCTAACAGTTTAAAACTTAGAAAGTTGCTCACTATATAGTATATGCTATGTGCTGTAAAAGAGAGATCTACTACTCGTGAAATTAGAGTAATCCTCCAACATTACATATTCCATAATAAAAATGCAGTAGGTCAGGGAGTGCATGGTTTCATTCATCCAAGTATAAACTGTAGCGTGTTGTGAAACACATCAATAAACCAGGTAAGAAAATATATCTCTGTTTGAATGACCGGGCTGGGGAGCCTCTCAGATATGTGTATTTCATATCTCTTTGATGTATTTTATAATTCATAATTCACTCATCTGAAATAGTGGTCAGGTTACAGTGCTTCTCTATTAAAGAAATGACTAATGACACCATACACTATACAAACTACAAACAGTTCTGTAATGATAGCAAATCAGAGTAACCATACATTATAGGTTTTAAAATTGCAGGTACCTTCTTCACACGGCTGTTCTATAAAATGGATGTGCACAGATGAAAGCCAACATGCTTTACCTGAAGACAGAACCTGCAGATGACCAGCTGTTTTCTGTGCATTCGTTTGTGTGAGAAATGGGTAGTAGGACACAGCACTGCCTAGCCTTTCCTTTTGGAGATATTGTTTAATTTTTTTTGATGCTGTAGTGAAACTGAAAAAAGTTCATGTTCTGGGTAGCTTCAGTGTCAATACTGAACTATCCAGTACAGTGCAGAAAAAAACAAATGTGGATTTAGTGAATGCAAGTAAGTAATAGTATCCATAAAATGCTACTAAAAAATAAATTAGTTATCATTTGATGCTTTTTGGTCCCTTGTTGACTCTCTCAGTGACCCTTCATTTCATCTTACTGCTTTGTAGTGCAGTCTATAAATAAAAATAACTATACAAAAATGTTTTGTGCATTATTGTATATCTCTTGTGGCATTCAGAATTATCAAAGCCCTAGGGGCACTGACAGACTACAACACTGTAATCCTCTCTAAAAGCAGGAAGAATGGATGCAGGGGGCACATTTAGATTAGGGTGATGATACTTACAGTTCTGTTGTTTCTATTATTAGATTCCCAGTTGGTTACTTATTATAGGATTGGTCGTGATTCATGCATTTTGTGTGTGTGTGTGTGTGTGTGTGGCTGTGTGTACAGAACTGTGCATAAGTCTTAGGCAGTCAAAAGAAATTTTATAGCTATTTACCTGGGTGGTAAGGGCACATTTGATCAGAGCAACAAACAATTAAAAAACCAACATTAGAACACATGCAAATGAATATAAACACAATGAAACCTAGTCAAGATTTCTTTTCATCTCCAAAAAGTTACTGATATCCAGTTGGATGTCTAGATAAACACGGCTTCAGTTTCTCACACCTCTCTAGGTTTCGAAATGCCTCAGCTAACACACATTGACACGCATAATTGCATAGTTGTACACCAACATACAGAATACAATTTAGTATTAGTACATATGCAAATTTAGAGTAACATAAAACAAGATTTTCTTCTCTTATCCAAAAAGTCACTAATATCTTGTTGTATGGCTAGAAGCAAACCACCTCAGTTTCCAAACTTCTCCTCGGTGGCACCCCAGCTCCTCAGTTAGTTAATAAATTAGTTTTATAAAGCAATGAGATACTCAATAGCCATATGAGGTGTGTGAATGGTCAAGTTAGAAAATATATGGGAGTATGGGATGGTTGCTGAACAAAACTGGGTTAACTTTGGAGTGGGTTTGACGTGTTTAATATAAAAATAATTTGACAAACACATTATAGCTTTTTGCCAAAATGTTCAAAAGATAATTTGAAATAATTTTCTTTGGCTGCCGAGGACATTTGCACAGTACTGTCCGTGTGTATGTATGTATATATCTTTTAGCAATAGAGAGACACAGGTGAAACAGACATGTCCTGCTTTGGCGAAGCCTCAGTTCTGACTGCCTACCTTACTTGGCTGGGTGACGCATGTCCCCTTTCCAGAACATTGTGGGTCACTGAAGTGGCTTCCTGGCTCTGTGCAGCTGCTGGCTTTCATTGTAACTTTGAGAAGCAACGTCACTGTGTCACCACTGTCAGTGACGTCATGCAGGACACCTGCATGCGAACACAAATCGTGAGCAAAATGCTCTACCTGGCACCACATGAGATTCATTGTATACACACAAACACATGCTTCCTAAGATGTACTCCAAATTCAGCCATGAACTTCTATCAGGTAAAGCGTCATGGAAAATGAAAAACTCAGTTGTGATCGCCAACACCTGTTTTTTTACTGGAGTTCGCTAAATGAAGCCAGTTACTGGCAGTAGTAAGTACTGAAAGTGTTTTTAGCAAGAGAAACATCTACCAACCTGCAATGAATTGAAAGGTAGAATTACAATACATAGATAAAATAACAAAAAAAACCCATTTTGGTTTCATAGATTCCAGCACAGTCTACACTGTGTCTATAAGAGTATCTATACTGACAGCTTTGCACCAGTGGAGTGTAGCTTGAAAAGCCCAGTATGCTACAGCAGCCAGAGATGAAGGAGTTATAATCAAGGAGAAACCAAATTAAATGGAACGTCATTTGCTGTCGGTATTTCCTCTTGGGCTATGAAATAGGATCGTTAAAGTCTGTCTTTTGCTCATATATAGAGGCTCAAATAATTTTACCTCACAGAAGTCTAAGTTATTGAACACTTTAGAGTATATTTTATCCATTTTTTCTGCTACATTTATTTTACACATCCATTATTAATTTTCAATTAAGAAAATGCAGTGACATCAGCACAAATTACAAGTTAAGGCCTACTGTATACATCACAAAAGTAACACAGCTAATAAAATGTATGTAAAATGACTAACACAGACACACAGACCAGGGATAATTGATTCACAGGGGAGGCACTCACCCACAAAGTAGCTCTGGCCAAGTGGAAGGTACTGCTCTGTCAGAACCAGACCATCAGAAGCTTGCTGGAGCCAGACTACTGCGCCATCTGAGACAGTGCAGTGGTGAAATGCACCCTCACTGACACGCCACAAACCTGGAATGCCACTAATGTTTGCCTGGATCCTGCAAAAAAACAACAGACTATGTTACACCCAACTGAAATATCTGTATTCTCTATTTAAATACCCTCTATCCATACTCTTAAATTGTAATAACCTGAACTTCCCACCGATTTCCATACTCATGTAGTCTATTCACTCTATCCCAAACACTCATTTTCTTCAGTTATGTCCCAACAATATGTATCAGAAATATATTATATAAATAATCAAAGACTTTGAATATCAACATACTGTACAGTGTTAATGTACACAATTGTCCTAACATAATATTTGGCTCTCAGTTTCAGATTTGTCAAAAGAATGCTGTGGTACTGAATAATAACATAAATTGTGTAATTTTTAATTACTATTATAATTGTTTCTATTGTTGTTCTTATTACTTACTAGTATCAGTTTTACACTGAAAAATATCTATCCCGGCCCACGGTGACATGCTTGCAATAGCACCTTCATCTAGTGCCTGTGTATCCATTTCTTTGGCCATTTTTACTGGTGACTGCACACAAGAAACAGTCAGTAGCTCAAGAACAACAAAGAACTCATTAGTATTCGTGGGAGGAGGCCATGGCGTCACTGCAGCACATCTCTATGCTGTGAATGTCATTTAGTGGCCAAGGACAGACTCACTGATTCTGGAAACACTACCAGAGACAAAGACAGTTCTGATGAACATAGGGCTCCTTAATATTTAAATAAAAGAGGGTATATCTGCAATAACTGAAAACAGTTTGTAATATCCCAAAAATCGAAATGAAAAGGGTACAACAGAGTAGCAGCAATAACGAACGTATAAAACACAAATGTTTCACTAAATGGAACATAAGGTATGTTCATCTAACTGTGTCATTCAGTCACAATAATGTAATTTAAAATATAAGTGACTCCAATGATGCGTAGATGGACAAGGGGACCCTCAATTCTTACTTGATGGCTGTGCCTTCAGCCAACTCTAGGGCTAGATACACAGCCCCTGAAGAATCCCTACCCATCAGGTTCCTGCAGTCTGACATCTCTTGCACCTAAAACAGACCATGAACACCATCATGCTTAATTCACAAATACTAAGATTTGGGAGTAAAAAGAAACTAGAGTTGTTTAGCATGAAACCATGCATTGATTCACCAATCAATCTACAATTAGCTGACATCAGTCACGGTTTCTGTGGGTAGGCATGGTGGGTCTGACTGGGTATAAGTCTAGGGTAAACTCTGAATGAGAAGCCAGTATATTGCAGGGAAAATGTACATGAGCACATACTCATCAGCTATAAGCAATTTAGAGACACTAATCAGCTTCCCTGCTTGTTTTTGGACTACAGGAGGAAACCAGAGTAGGTCGAAAAAACCTGCATGACACAAGGAAAACACGCTAACTCTAGCACATAGCAAAAAGGGCATGCGCTTTACATTCAACACATTTTTTAACTTTAACACATTTTGTGTTTTGTTTATGCAGAACCCAGGTTAAGAACATCTGACTTACAAACTGACTAATTCATACTTGCAAAAGGACTGTCATAAAGTCTGTTATATTAAAAAACTGGGTTCAATACATTGATTTGAAATAACAAAAGTATTCACTACTTTGTGATACTTATGAAAACATTACACAGATTCAGCAGTTGGTCGGCTTAAGGTACAATACAGTATGAAGTGTAGTTACTTATATTACTGTATAAATATTATATACTGAATTTTTTTCTGACTTACCTAAAAATTCTACTTAAGGCCACTTAAGGAACAGATCTTGTTCGTAACCTGGCTACTGCCTATAACTCAAAAATTGTCTTCGTCCTTCAGAAACATAGTTACTGCTTAATAAGAAAATCATCATCTCTACTTTGTGTTGTTTATAGAATGGGAAGATATCAAATAGGAAGCAATGACCAGGCAAATAGCAATCTTACCTGATCATTGTCCCAAATCACTGTAGCCACTCTCTGTTCTGTCGTGGGCTGCCATGGCTGCAGTGATGGTGATGCCTGTGTGCTTGTGGGTGCTGTGGTTGGGGTGGCCTGCATGGCCTCAGTAGGTGCAGCTGACGTGACAGCAGTAGCAAGTGTTGCATGTTCCGAGGTCAGAGAGGAAGACTCCCAGATGGTCATGGGGATGTTTGAAGATGGCCGTTCGCACCTCTCCCCCTCGAAACCCTCGCTGCATTCACAGGTGTACACCCCACCCACATCACTGCAATTGCCATGGATACAGGGATTGCTGGTGCAGAGGTCTACAAAAAACTACAAAAAAAAACAGTTCAGTTTAATGCTCAGTAACAGTCACTGTGTTATCATTTCACACAAATGAAAACTGCATTTCTATTGATCAGTATACAGCTGTTACGTACTGTATGAGCTGTTTCATGTCATACATAGACAGTGATGCCAGTTGTGCACAACTCATCTTCATATACACATGCACATACAAGTACAGACACCAAAAGCATTTTAATAGATTAAAAACTATGTAAAACAGTGTAAAACTATGTGAAAACAACCTCTTTCAACTGTAACTGCAGGAAAACAAAGAATCTCTGTGTGTTAAAGACATTTTAGTTTAACAACACCGAATTCCTGATGCGCTCCAAATTTTAGAAATATCTGAACTAATGACAGTAAACAAGAATACAGCTACAGTCATCTTTAACTGCTATCATCAATTTCAGGCTTAATTGCCTTCAAATGAGTCACTAGCTTGTTGTCTCATCCTTATTCACAGAAAGGGAATAAGGAATGAGGGACAAAGATGAAGTGAGGAACTGCTGCAGATAAGACTGAGGCAACACAGATGCCTTTCATTTGTGTCTGGAAAATTACTGAAATAAATTATTGCGAGATAAAATTTAAAAGATTCTCCAGAAGACAATCAAATTTAAACAATGAGTGAAATTTCAGAACAAAAAAACTGCTCCTATTAAATACATGGAAAAATATGATGCCAGAATTCCTCTATGGAGATGGGATGTGCTGATATAAGTAGCTGTGTGTGATCCAACTGGTGGCCAACAATTAATTAACAAAAATCACCAAAGATTTTGTAATAGAAAAACATAATGAAAAGGGAGAAATGAATGCACAAGAGGGTGTCTTTACAGTGCAATTATGACTATTTTTACAGATCTGAAGGCCACTGTTGCCATGGCTACAGTAGCTAGGTAACCAGAAAGCAATTATAGTAGTTCGTACTCACAGCATGTGCATGTGCGTGTGTGTGTGAGAGAGAAACAAGGAGGCACAGACATCAACATTCTACCTAAAAAGTGAGGTACACCCATATATTGTCCCACCCATCAGCCCCCACAGATTATTCTGCACACACATTAGATAAAATGTCATTGAAAAGCAGAGACCCCTAGAGGCTTGTGCTGAAGAGAACAACACCACTGCCAGCAAGAATGCACGTCTGTCGGGATGGTGACAAAAACAACACTATTATTCCAATTGACGCAAGAAATCATCTGCCAAATACGCACGTATCAAACAAATGCACACAAAAAAACATGATACCATTACCTGTAAGAATTAAGTCTTCACTGTGAATGAATAGCATCCCTAAAAGCTATTTCTGTCTAAATCCCCTGAAATTAATGTAGAAAGAATTCTATTTCAGGTTGTTTGTTCTGAGAAAACTTTACGTTTTGCTGGGGGAATCGAGGCATCTGATGAGCAGAAGCAGCCTTGCATGGGGCTGAAAAATCCATAATGGCAACAGTTACCGGCACTCTGATTGTTAAATGATGTTACATAAACACAATAACAACGTGCTTCCTGTCCTAAAACATTTGTCTCCTGCTGTTTTCAGTTTAATGAGCCAAAAAAATTAAAATGATATACAGCTCCAGCTTACACATGTGGTTAAGTTTACTTTTATCAGAAATAAATTTTTAAAGTTATATTTACTTACTATATACTTCAAATGCTTCAAAATAGTATGAATCTCTTTCCTTAAAAGCTAAATTCAGCATTTTAAAAGGGATGTATATTACAGCCTATTCATGTGGCTACTTCTTTCATATCATAAGAAAAGTAACAGAAATTCCACGGAGAGTAGTCTGGGCTGTTTCAGTGACGTACAAATATTTTTCGAGGGGTGTTTGCCAAAGCACCTCCAGTTACCCCCC
>JABFDZ020000040.1:17214887-17229543 GCA_019775955.2 Pollimyrus isidori | reverse complement strand
TATGCTCACTGGTGAGCCTGGAATGATATTTGGTTTAAATAATATACAGAAAGTTCACAACTCTATGTGGAACTGAACATAGCCAGGATCTAAAGGGCTATTTTCTCGGACCTGGGAAAGCTGAATTCTAGACCATTTGGTCTCAGAATGTGGCAAGGTCAGTTCCTCCAAAATACTCTATCAGGGCCTCAGGACTCATTGCTGGCCACTTCAGAACTCTCCTGCGCTTTGTCTTCAACCATTTCTGGGTGTTTTTAGATGTATGTTTGGGGTCATTGTTTTGCTGGAACACCCAGGACCTACACTGACACTGGGCCCTACATTGTGCCTCAAGATCTTTTGGTAGTCTTCAGATTTCATGATGCATTGTGCACAATCAAGGTACCCAGTACTAGAGGCAGCAAAACATCCCAAAAGATCTTTGAACCTCCACCACGTTTGACTGTAGGTACCGTGTTCTTTTCTTTGTAGGCCTCATTCCATTTTCTGTAAACAGTAGAATGATGTGCTTTACCAAAAAACTCTACCTTGGTCTCATCTGTTCACAAGACATTCTCCTAGAAGGATTTTGGCTTCCTCAAGTACATTTTGGCAAACTCCTGTCTGGCTTTTTTATGTTTGTGTGTCAGCAGTCATGTCCCCCTGGGTCTCCTGCCATAGCGTTTAATTTCGTTCAGGTGTCGACGGATAGTTTGAGCTGACAGTCTGTAGAGCAGCTTGAGTTTGTTTAGAAGTTGATTGGGGCTGTTTATCCACCATTTGGACCATCCTGAATTGTAGTCTTTTCTCAATTTTTTGCTTCCGTCCACATCTAGGGAGATTAGCTACAGTGCCATGTGTTGAAAACTTCTTGATTATGTTGCGCACAGTGGACGAAGGAACATGAAGATCTCTGGAGATGGACTTGTAGCCTTGGAACTGCTTATATTTCTTTATTATAATGGATAGGTTACTGGGACAATTATTGTTCTCAAGTCCTCAAGCAATTCTCTACTCTTCTTTCTGTTCTCCATGCTTAGTGTGGCACAGACAGACCAGTGCTTCCCCTAGGTCTACAGCTTTCCGAAACATGCTCTCTGTCCACTGGTGGGAGTGTTTTATCTGGCTTCAGGTGTGATTGCTATATTGCCAGCACCTTGCCACAGGTGAGTTCAAACAAGCATCATATGCTTGAAATAAAACCATTTACCCACAATTTTGAAAAGGGTCCAATAATTTCGTCTGGCCCATTTTTGGAGTTGATCCAACGCACATACAGAAAATAAACATGTGTATACCAAAACATTTGTAATTGCAACAATTTTCTGGAAGAAATGCTGCATTTTCTGGAAAAATTCCAGGGGTGCTGATCATCTCGGCCATAACTGTATAGAAAGCATTGAGTGTTCATTATTTTGCTTATTCATTATATGCATTGGATCTCATAACACAGTTATACATTTTGCTATTAATTAAACATGCATATTACTGTCCACAAAACTGGATAGGCTATGAATGGATATACTTCACTGCTGTCTGGTCTGAGCATTTAATGTGGTTAATGTTATGCACATTAAGTTAAATATTTTTAAAAGGCACCATTTCCATCCATTCATCTTCCAACCTGTTATACCCTTTTGGTTTACATATAAATAAAAGCAAAAACTGATTCCTCTCAAATGTCATTAGGTTCAAATCCTGGGATTCATGTTCCTCATGTTGCCAGTACCTCACTATTGTATACAACATCAGGTGTGTTCAGTCATACATTTTTGAACATTATAGATGAACTTCAGAGAAAAACAAGCCATTATGAAGGTACATTGAATGTTTTATGAATGCAATATAGAAGCATTATGAAGGTGCAGTTAATGTAAAGCGTTACCAAGGTTTCAGTGAATATCGAAACAATCCTAAAGACATGATCTCACATGGTTCAGATCCTGTGTAACCCTGTCATGTCACATGACATCATAGTGGGTGGGTGGGGGTCGGGGGTGGGGGAACAGAACCAAGAAGCAGAGTGGGGGAATGAAGAGACATGAGCTGTCGGCAGGGTCTATTTTTAGTAAGTCAGGTGAAAGCGGCTGTGATGTCATGACTGCAGGGATTGCTCAGTTGCAGGTCACTGCCGGTCTGTAAAGCCTGTCGCCTTTAATCCCCATGCTGCCTCCTGCATCTAACAGAGATGCACATGCTGTTCATCTCTTTTTCCAGTAACTAAACCACAAAATAACAGAGTGAGTTATAGCCCCATAAACCGGTATTACTGACATTTTCATTATGCAAAATATGAGTCAACGTGTGTTTGAAAGTGTGAACTTGTGGAAGGGATTTTGCCCTCTGCACAGGCCACATAGCTGAATATGCAAGTTACATTGCAATAGTCTTTCTGCCAAATTGAACAAATCCTGAGTGACATTCCTGGACAGATTAATGTTATTGCTTACAAAAATAAATTGGTTGAAAAATGTTATTATGGATGTTATTTCATAAAGCAAGGCACAGTATTTGTTGAGCTCTCAGTTTTGAAATATAAGTGTTTTGTGCTGGTCTTCTGGTAACACAGTGGTGTGAACACTGTAAACTCCCTCCTAGTGTTCCTAGTGAGGACACAGGTCAACAAGTTAATTATGACTCACTTCTGTTCAAGCATACCTGTCCAATCCCTCAGTGTGACGTATCGGTTGTTCCCACACAGGATACCGAGTGCTTTCTCGGTGTCCTGACCTTCTGTGCCCGATCAAAATTCCTGCCAATCCTGTTTTTCATTGGCTGGTTTCCATAATGAATCTTCTGTACTCTGCACCTGGATCTCCAACTATGTCATTACACCTACCTGGAAAGTTACTTATCCCCAAGTTTAAATCCGAGGAATCTGTCAGACTATACGCAAGAAGTAAAAGAGGTTTGGGATGCAACCAGCCACAGTGTACAGTTCCAGTGCCGATACATTATATATTCTATTTCAGTGATGGCATTACACCAACACAGCATCAGATTAATGTCATTCTTGAAAAAGGGGAACATATAAGGAAATACCATGGTCATGCTGGTTCAAATCAAATGCTTTGCAGAACTGTTGGGCTCTTATGCAAGGCCCTTAACACTAATTGCTCCAAATAGTGGCTTACTCAGTTATTAAAGCATTTTAGGACCCAGTTCCATGATATTTGGATATTTGGATGGATACTGTTTGATCCATTTTATTTTAATTGTATTGTTCAGAGAGTTGGAGTCTGTAAAGTTTAGTCCAATGTTGCCGTGTGTATTTAGAACATATAGTGTGGGGCTTCACTGAAATTCAAAAACCACAAAAAACAAGAGGAACCATGAGGGACCAAATAAAAAGGAGACGGGCCATGGAGAACTAACAGGTGCTACACCTGAACGCAAGTATACAGACAAGATTCATTTAACACAACAAACAGCACCTACAAAATCTGAGGACAAGCTGGAGGCATACAGCACTGACATCTACAGTGACCAACAAAGGAACAGGACAAGTGCAAGCAAATACATACAGGTTTAAGCCAGAACAATTAACTAAACACTAGTCATCATCACTGAACACTCAGGAGTCAAGCACTAGGACTGGGATGGCCAGCAACACCTGTAATCAAACCAGGATGACAGTCAGGCTCGGGCAGGGACTGATCCTGACAGCAGCATAAAGATTACTATAAAGATACTATAAAGATACTATTAAACTCAGTGCAGTGATTTGGTATTTTATTATCTTGTAAACACTCAGGTGTTACTGTACACTTTTCATTTATAGCTTTGTTCCAGTAATACCTAATCATTCTATAAATTTCAGCAGGTACCTAACTATGCTTAAAGGCAGTAGTAGTAGAGTTTCCAGTATGAGGATTTAGGATTAGATCAGAAGGATGATAAAGGCAGATTAATGTAGATAGCCTTAGGGTCGGATAATGGTGATGGTAAAATCTCTGTCAAAATATTATTCGGATCTTTTAAGATTATTAATGAATCAATTATTAATGAATCAATCCCAAATCAAGCAATTAATCGATGCTTAACTGGATTCATGATGACATGTTACACCATGTATATTATTTCTGTACTAGATGGGTATCCCTACAAGTACCAGGTAAGTTAAATCTATGCAGAAACATTTTCACTTGAGAACTGGAGGAAGCTGAAGTCATTGAAGGCCACCTGTCAATAAGATTATCTAACACAGAACTGAAGTCTCCTCCAAAATGTTTGGAAATTTAAATAAACAGTGAAGGAGTCGACCTTCTAACTTGTCATTATTGGTACGATTCTTTTCTTGTGAGTTAAAACCATCAACATTAACTGTAATGCACAATAGTCAAAGTTTGCATCATCATGTACAAGGAATATATAATGGCTTTCTTTGTTACCGTCAGAAATTTCAAAAATTCCATCAAAACATTTTTTTTTAAATACAAACACCAGCTGAGCTTCCTAGTGCATGGGACAACCACAACTCACCTTTCCACCATCATCTCCAGGAACTAGCATCTTGCTCCATTGAATGAGATTCTTATACAAAACAAAAATCATGTAGTTTGCAATATAGAAATGTAGCTTTAAATTTTATTTGTTAGGCCATTTGAGTTAAAAGAATAAATAAATAAAAAGTATAAGAGAAACAGAGTGCTAAACCAAATAAATGGCATTGCATCGAGAGAAAACGTACAGTCCCTAAGAGTGTACTTACCAGGGGATGAGGACAGAAAGTCTTTTTTAAGAAGTATGTGAGCATTAGTTACATGTAATCATTGCTAGCAATACTGGTGAACACGAGGATAAAGGACCATGTGTTCAAAGTGGCATAAATCCTCTGGAAAGTTTTAAAATCACCATTTTAGTCTGTCTTCATTTATAATATAAAAAGAAGTATATAACTTTAAAAAGCTGCTACCATACCATATTTTGCTCTTTACACAGCATTAGCATGTATCTTCAAAATAAAGCATATTAAATAGACATCTTTGCAGCTTTTAACATGAAACATCCTGCTCCTAATTAACTTGCAAGTGCAATTAAGTGTTCATCAAAAAAGGTCAAATACCCCTGTGGAGAAAATAATGGAAAATTAAATGATATTGTAAATTACACCTTGTCTGTATCTCATGCTAAATGTAGCACACCGACCGTGCCTGTATGGTGGGAATATCTGAGTTCCATTCACAAAGTATCTGCTCCAACAGAGAAAGCCAGCTTGCTGTTTTCTGCAGAAAAATCCTCTGCCAGCTTCAAGTTGTAACTCTTGAAAAAACATGTTTTTTTTTTGCAGAATGCCAATCAGCATTGCAGTAGAGGTGAACTCCTGGTTGATGCCTCTGAGTTGGATGTTATCCAGCTTCCTGAGGCCAAGCCAGTGTACCATATCAGTGACGTCTGGAAATTTATCCCTGACCTCTGGAAGAAGGGTTTGGCACTTAGACGTTCTGTTCTGTACTTCCATCTCATCTAAGCCATAGGTTTTAAGAGCCAGCAGTGTGAGTAACTTTTCAGATAAGAAATTTGTTTGTCTTGTGTGTCAAAGTTTGCTTTACACTTAGTCATCCGTGATTCAATGTGTTCAAATCTATCCATTATCATTTTTTTCTGTACACAAATAGAATCAAATTATTTTTTAACACCTGTAATCTTGTAGTGTTTCCTTTCCTTCTGAAATCACACTGAAATTGTCACTAACCATCTTTTCCAAGGCAACCATTCTGTTGTTTATCAGCTGTCTCTGTGTCCTCAACTCCTCTTTCTCCTCTCCTCTGTTTAACTCCAGGACAGTCAGATGGTGTAGCAGGTAGAGGGGACCACAAACATGTGACTATTCAGTCCAGGCTTGAACCACAAACCTTCCAATAAAAAGCACAAAGGCGTACCCTGCTGTGCCACACACTGGCCTTGATATAATTATATGCTAAACGATGTTGAAATATAAAATTTTAAAGCTTGCTAAATTTGTTCCTTGTGACAAATGAGAAAAATGTTTTAGCGCAACTCGAGGGTTGATGGGACAATTGTATGTCGATATCAACATTGCACAGCATGTTAGCGTAATACTGGGGTCTGCCTGTGGGTAGTACTGTCGGCGCCCAGCGCTGCTTTCTGTGTGTGCAGTTTGCATGTTCACCCCATGTTTCCATGCGCCACACCAGATTGTGGATTTTCCTGCCCCTGCCCAAAAATTGCAACTTAAATGAAATGGAAGTGCCTAAATTGACCATTTAGCTTGGTCCATAAGTAGTTGGACAATGACACGATTTTCATGATTATAGCTGTGCACGTCGCCTCAATGAAATTAAGCATTAAAAATGGGATTGAAGTAGAGACTTTCAGCTTTAATTCAAGCCGTTTAAAATACCGTATTAGCCCTTTAAGAATTGTACCCATTTATGTATAATCCCCCAATGTTCAGGGGCTCAAAAGTAATCGGACAAACTATCAATATCAAAACTATAATGACCACTTTTAAAACTTGGTTGAAAATCTTTTTCAGTGATGCCCAACCCAACCATCAATGTCCTCATTGGCTGTTACTTACTAAGAATTAGCCAGAACAGAATATCCAGGAAATGACAGCAGTGGGAGTCAACAAGCCTTCTGAGAGTTCATTGGCTGTGCCGGCAATCCTCATTACAAAGAAAGATCGTGACGTTTCTGTGTGGACTTCTGGGATCTGAATGCTATAACTCAGGAGGACTTGTTCCCACTGCCCAAGAATGATGACACACTGGATCACATCATAGGACTGATGTAGTTTAGCTCCTTAGACCTTCAGAGTGGCTATTGGCAGTTCAAATCAGCCCCAGATGCTCGATCCAAGACTGAGTTCACCGTTATCCAGGGTCTGTGGTACTTCTGGTCGACTTTGACCAATGCACTTCTGGGTCATGTCATTCGTACTCTGTCACTCCCCCTGTACCATCCAGAGGTTCATGAAACAAGTACTGGGGCGTACATGCAGCAGTGCCAGGTGGCAGTACTCATAGAGAAGGTCGAGGTGGACATCCTGGGTCCTTTCCCTTGCAGCAATTCCGGGAACCAATATGCACACTTAGCCAAGGATTATTTCACCAGGTGGCGTGAGGGGTACATGGTTCCTTACCACAGTACTGCGACCACATTAAAAAAACTAGTGGAAGAGTTCTTCTGCCACTTCAGAATGACAGAGGCACTGCACAGCGACCTGTGGCAGAACTTTAAGTCGCAGGTAGTTTGTGAGATCTGCAAACAGCTGGGCATTGCAAAGACCTACCCTTAGAGTGATGGGCTGTTGGAGAGGTATAGCCACATGCTCTCTGTGTAGCTTGCCATACTTGTTGCTGACCACTAGTGTGAGTGGAACTGACACCTGTCCCTGCAGCACAGGTGAGAACCCAGTGAACCCCAGATGCGTTGATGTTTAAGAGGGAGCTGTGCACTCTGATGGGCTTGGTGTTCAAACCACCCCTTGAGATAGAGGTACTGAAGGAGCCAGTTCTAGAGTCCCTGTGGTGCCTCCATAAGCATCTAAGATGTCTGGAACATCAAGGTGCAGTGATAGCAGAAACTCCTCACAATGCACCACACAGCTACAGGCAGGACTTCAGCATGTTTGGATGTACTGACCCATTAGAAAGAAAGGAAGGTTGCCCAAGCCGGGAAGCCACTGGATGAGACAAGGACCCAGGCCAAAAGGCCCAAGCAACGAAAGGCTATGGTTCTGCACTAGAATCCCCAGGCACCTTATTGCCCCAAGGCCCAGCTGGATACCACTGCAGCAGCCGTGGAGGACATGCTGGGAGATCAAGGTATGACACTCAGTGACACGTGCTAGCCTCTGCCGCATCTGTGGGACTTTTTGAAAGCATTGGGGGTCACTGTAGGGTTGGTCAGCTTGACCAATTGTGAACTTTACTAGCATGCCTTGCATCTCTCCAGATGTTTCCATAAATAGTGTACATTAATATGTGTCTTCGTGTATTTTTGTTGTAAATTGTAAATGTCATGTCCATGTCATGGATCCCATGTAATATGTGTGTTTAATTACCGTACAACTGAGAATGTGACTGTCACGTTAATTGTTGCTTCCATGTCCGTGCTGCTGACCAATGCTAGCGATTAGTCGATGGAACAACTTTCACCTTCAAAAGAGCTGTCGCCTCATTTATTAAAATGTCTCACGCACCCGCCACAATATGAAAATCAGCGTATCAATAAGGTTTGTTAATGCTCCTTTTATCAGGGGGTTTGGGCAAATAAAAAAAGAACATTAACAAACACTTAACATATAAACTTTTGTTTGACATTTATCCCTTTTGAATATATGATAATATATTTTATGAAATAAAGGTGTTTGTCTTGATGATGACACCCTCAGGTTATAGAATGAAATAGAAAGTCAAACACCAGAGTCTGTATTTATGCTGTTTTAGGTGTGTGACGTTATCCAGAGAGATTTTAAGGCATATGACAACATATACCTTTTTCCCTTTTTGAGGGGCAATACCTGTATTTGTTACTTCTGTTATGCATAGTTAAATATTTGTAATTTTCAACACATTTTCAGTTCGTTGGATTTTGGGTTTGTGTTTTACTCCATTGCCACCCCAGCAAAATCATTGGCTCTAAGTCTGGCCGTCCCAATGAAAATGGTTTGGCTGTGTCCTTGAATACTGAAAATCAAATTCATCTGAGGGCCCCATCTTACACTTTTTCTAAAGAAGATGCTTAATTTAGAAACTAGGCCTGCTTGCAATGAAACTCAAGAAATAACACAATTACTAGAAGCATTCTGTTAGTGGATTTCTGCTAAATGCTGCTTTTGCACACTTGATGTTGTGGTTTCTTTAAAGCAGGCAAGGAAACAATATGAGTAAATATTGGATTGTTTATTTATCCAAATATATTGTTTTGTTGTGTTTAGAATGATATGTGTTTTATGACTTAGAACCTGGTGTTTCCTTAATAAAATATTTAGTGCATATCCGATTTCGAACCATCAAGCCAAATCACACGGATATTAGCCAATAGATAGTTAGCCTACAACATGCAGGCCTCAGCTCAGCCATTTTTGTTTTTATCACTACTTTCTACACTTGCTTAACAAATGCCCACAAATGCCCTAATTATTCACATTCTGTAAAACCAAGGAAGGGATGCGTGGATGAATCTGTATTCTGTTATATCTTCTACAATATTCACTCTCTGTCTCATACTTTGATTCAGAATGAAATGCTAACAAGCTATGTGGACTAGTAGTTTGGGTTATCTTTATCGATTTTTTTGTCTTGTTGCCATGGCAAGAGATAAAGAGACAAATCAATTTATCCTGAAGGTCTCCAGTGGCAGTGGTAAAGGAGCAGACCGGGCTGGGCTCAGGCACTGGAGCGTGCTGTACTGTGCTATTCTGGGAGAGCAAATAGGGCAGTCTCTTGCCGAAAATGTCTGAATCACTCACAGCCAGCAAAAGAAATACTAAAACCGTCATGGTTACAATATTATCCACCCAATGTTTTTTTTTTCTTTCCTTTCAGTTACAAGGATTCTTGCCAATCAAAGGGTGCATAGTTTGAAGATACTACATCAAAGGGGCAGAAGCTCCAGCACATTTTATTTAATATCTAAAATATATAAAGACATGTAACTCTTCAATCCTACCTATATGTGGTTTCACCTGTCTTATCAGCAATAACATATCAAAAGTAATAATAAACTGTCAGAAACCTGACATGTCCTCCAAACCTCCTTGGGTTCATACAGAACTGAACATCATGCATAACTAAAGCCTACAACAGAATATCTGCAGTATAAGACACCAATACCTTTCCACACTGAAATGTCTGACAGCAAACAGAACATACAGGTATGTGTGTCAGAAAGTACTTTGGAAGTTGACTAACCAGTTCCTCGTTTGTAATTTGGAGGGCAAAGGATGAAGAAGGATGAATAACATGATTATATGACAATCAGCAAAAGTTCCTCAAAACCTAACTTTAACATATCTATTACCATGAAACCACGACTGTGTTCATATCACTGTGTACCTCATAATGTTACAATAGAACATATACCTAAGTGTTTCACCCAAGAGAAAGTGAGCATCATTATCGATTCATATGAGCTGTTGATTTGCCATATTTCCATGACGGTCATAACTACATTGGCACATTATCGCTAAAAGTATGAGGCTCTAATGGAATTCTCTGTGGTGAAGCATCCATAACATCCATTACAAACTGATGGTTCACCTTACCAACTGACCTCAAAATCATATTCAGTCCAATGGTTTTATTGAATTTGGAAAACAGCCACACCCTCACACTATGCCTGAAGGCTAATTTGAGATGCTGCCAGACTATATATTCACAAATTTTCTTGAAAATGTGTAAAAATGGCAATTAATCAGAAAGATTAATATAACACAATTATCCTTTTCCAATTTGTGAAGAAAGTCACCATATAATTCCCATGCTGCCACTCACATTATACTGACACTAAACAAGCATGACATGCCACCCTGTTACCATGGTAACAAGCTGAACACAGAAAACAAGCAAAGGAGAAGGACTGAATGGTGCAAAGATTGGGAGGATGGAACACAGCTCACCTCACAGTTGTGGCCAGTGAAGCCAGCGATACAGGCGCAGCTGTATGTCTCAGTGTCTGGCGGTTGGTCAAGTGTCCTCCGTGATGAGGACAGAGAGATGCAGGAGCCACTGTTAAGGCAAGGATGTCCATCACAGGGGTCTGGAGGAGGTGTGGCCAGAGAAGGTATCAATGAGGAGGACAGAGCAGGGGTCGGCGGTGAGGTTAGGCAACATCCAGCACTGAGCAACAGCAGAGCAAATGCACGGAGCAGCATGCTAGCAGGTGCGAACCACAGCCAAGCCGCAGCTTCGCTGATCCCTTCTCTCCCTTCCGTCTCTTCTTCTCCCCGCTCTCTCTTCTCACCCTCGTCTTCTTTATCACGTGTTTAAGAAGCTAAATCGTAACGGCTACTTCTGTTCACTGACTGCAACTGGCAGGGGCTGTAAGAGTGTGTGCTGCACGGCTGCCGGTGGACTGACTGAGCAGGGATCTGTGGAGGGTGGGCAGGCTGAGTCAGTGATGACTAGTGACGACATACACAGAGACCCAAGGGGACACAGGCTGCTTGTACACACGCACACGCACACGCACACAAAACAGCACAACCCTCACTCCATCACTAAAATGAGAATCTCATTCTTTTATCTTTTATTTGTTAAACCTAGCTTCATGAGACACATATTTAACATGTGGTCATTTTGAATGGGACATGTAGGATCTTTTTCTGTTGTTGTAATCTTGGTTTTCTGTGCTTAGTAAATTAGTTTTAATCAAAAGAGATATACTATGTAATTCAATAATTCATTGTAGGTATTTTAAACTGCAATATTGGTTAAATGTTGGTGGAAAAAAAACATCATATGTGAGTAATCTCTGCTTTTATGTTCTATATGTGTAACTTCTTTATTATATTTGCTTTATTTCAAGTATTTTCTTACATTTCAGACTGCTTTTTTATCACTTGTCCCAAGGATGGCAAATGGATTTTAACTTCTAGGTGATTCGGAGGTTAAGTAATAACATGTATCACTTGAGGTCATGACGGCTAAATCACACTGCAGTAACGGTAATTTCCATTCTCTCTGCACCAACCACGTTTTTTCTGTAGTCATCATTCCATCAACAGAGGTCATTTATGTGATCATAACCTAACTGAAATGGCTCAGTTAGGTCCATACAGGGCAGACTCATACTTTTATAGAAGATACCGTTCAAATTGTTGATCTCAATCTTCTCATATTCTCAATTTGAAGAATCATTAAAATGGGTCAGTTTCACAGCGAGTTCCTACAAATCATATGCAATGATGCCCTTCAACCACCAGAGGGAGATAAGAAGACAAATTTTAAAAGATGAGCGATTATTTTAAAACGTTTTTCTCTTTTTTTAAGCACATTTTCCAAAAAACTTAAGATTTTCTAAAATTTAAAGTAGTCACTGTATCAATGTATACAGCTAAACAATGCCTGCAAAATGCCTTAATTATTTCAGCTGCTTACTCAATATGTTTCGAAATCACATAAATTCATCTTATGAACAAAAAATTATCACTTACCCCAACAATCAAAATGCTAAAGAACTGCGTCACTGTCATTTTTCACTGAAAATATGGAATGTAATTATAGAATATATTGTAGCATTGCTGAGTTGCCTGTAGCTAGTGGAGGTAATGTGCACATAACCCCTGCTTGTATTTGCTTTGTTGTTAGCCTATTCCATGTCACGTGTTCCTGGTATATGACGCCACATGTAGTGCTAATGTTGCTAATGTCAGTGTTGTAATAGCATGGTGTGCATGTACCCACCATGTCATGTTGGGGTGATTAAAGGAGCCAGTATGGTAGTGTGTGTAGGTCGTTAAATGTAATGGGCTGTTATTGCTGGGATTTGATGTGTGAGTTACTTTATGGGCAGGGGATCAGAGGTCATCTATCGCAAAGGAAGGTTGATCATGTTGTAGGTGGTATTACTGTCTGTGGCGAACCTCTCAAAGTGCACTCATCTGTAGAGGGTTTCATCTGGAGGCACAACGGGTCTACCACAAGGCCAAGGAGAGGGGGAAGGCCTCTCAGATTGTGTTACCCATTTGAACTAGGAAGGGTGGTCGGCGATCACCAGGCACAAAATTGGAATACATCTTCCAAGGTAAGGTCTTGGCGTTAAAGTAAGAATTCTTCCCACCCTGCTCTACTTTGAACATGTGCACCCTTTGCCCCATTTCACGCAGTGAGGCCTGCCGACGGATGTTTTTAACCTTGTCTAGGGGGGAGCGGGTATGATTGTGTGTAGGAAAGTGATGTATCTTAGAAAGGACAATGGGGGGAGGGATGTTTTTGACTTCCCTCTCTTCTCGCAGTTCTGCGCGTGCCTCGCAGCTCCCCTCAGGCACCCCCATCAGCACTTTGTGCATGTGCGGCTGGATCTCTCCATGAGACTCCGGGTAACGTTATGGACCGACCTTGACCCAAAGGCTGAGACCCTGCTGGCCTACAATAGCCATAGTCCATCTCGGTAGGTGTCAAAGCAGAGGCCTGGACTAAGCCTTTTCTTGGTCATATGGGTACTCAGGCTGGGCCTTCGCAGACATGCAGATCTGCAGCCCTATCTGACCTACAATAAGGTGTAGAAGGGGTGGTTTCCTAACATCCATAACCGCTTTGGCCTCTAGATGCGGCTGTTGGTCAGGGTTGATGACAATGCTCTTTTTAAACATATGGAAACTACCTCTGGTAGTGTGCTTAAGGTTTTGTGTGTGGAACTTGGTTTATTGATTTTATCATTAAATTTTATTATAAATTTTATAATATTGCCTGAATTACTTGGGACTAAAACATAGTGAAATTCAAGTATAATGTTTGTGCTTTGCAAAGGAAATCCAAGTGCCCCCTGATAGCCAGCCTCACTCCTGAGTGGTGGCAGTAAGTTGTCCCTATTTTAAAACTTTTCACTTTTTAACAGACTTACATTTAAGATGTTTTTTTTCCTATATAATTTATTTTTTTAAAGGGTTGTCAATAAAAGACTCTTGTATGTGAAGATGCTGCCTTGCTCCTTGCCCACCACTCCATAATTTGGGTTCGCTGGGCCTCACAATGTTTCAGCAGTTGAAAAACCAACTATAACAAATATCAAGAGCTGTTTAAAACTCCAATTAAGGAAGCTGAGGAGAGACAGGCTTTGGCAGAAGGGCACAATCAAGGGCACTTATGCATGTTTGATTATACTCAAGAAAATCTGAAGACCAACAATTATCAACCAACAATTAGAAATCATCAGACAAGGAACAGGAGAAATAAAAAAATAAAAACTAGAAAGGCAAGAAAAGTGGCAGCTTTTAACTATGTGCACTCTAACCCACGTCCGCCTTTCCTGCTATATTACCACAAGATTAAAGTGTGGCTCAGTCTACAGCAGTGTTGACAGATTGGACAGGTTTTGCCAAACTGTTGCATTGGAAACTCTTCATGCTATCTGGTAACTTGTTGCAGAGAGTACAATCAGCTAAACTTTTGAGACTGACACAAGTATTGGTTTTCACAAAGTTTGCTGCTTCAGTGTTTGTAGATCTTCTTGTCAGATGTTACTAAGTTACACTGAGGTATAATTACAAGCATAAGTGTCAATTGTATCGATGATTACATTAAGCTTATGCAAAGAGTCAATATTTGCAGTGCTGGCCCTTCTTTTTTAAGACCTCTGCAATTCACCCTGGCATGCCGTCAATCAACTTCAGGGTCAAATCCTGACTGATGGCAGCCCATTTTTGCATAATCAGTGCTTAAAGTTTGTGGATTTTTGTTTGTCCACCACTTCTTCAGGATTGACCACAAATTCTCAATGGGATTATGGTCTGGAGAGTTTCCTGGCCACAGACCCTAAATGTTGATGTTTTGTTCCAAGTCACTTAGTTATCACTTTTGCCTTTTGGCACGGTGCTCCATCTTGCTGGAAAAGGCATTGTCCATCACCAAACCATTCTTAGATGGCCGGGAGATGTTGCTCTTGGAGGATGTTTTGGTACCATTCTGTATTCATAGCTGTGTTCTTATGCAAAATTGTGAGTGAGCCCACCTCCACACATCAATGGTCTCAGGATGCTTTATTG